>JAUIMM010000591.1:2802500-2982500 GCA_031769625.1 Taudactylus pleione | reverse complement strand
TCCATTAGACCATACATTATGAACCCAGACTTTGGGCTGTGACATGAATAGCAGCCACAGTAAAGCTAAACACCCCTTGCAGGGGTTGCTAGTGAAGACTTCCAAATGCTAGACTCTATGCCCCTTATCTGGTTTCTTGCCAATCCTTCAAGAACAGTAAGCATCCCATTAGATTTTTCAGTATACTCTGTCCCTGGAACATGATGCTTTTAACCTCTATGTAAAAGAACTCCAAGAACACCTACTTAGTAGAGTGGAGAGGCAAGAACACAATCAAGATCAGATCAACCAGTATTTTCAAACCCATGTGCAGTGGACTGATGCTATCTAGCTTGTTCAGGCACATTCTGCTCTACCCCTACAGGTCCATTTCAAGCTGTAGGAGCCTAATCTCAGCTGAGGATACCTAACCTCCAGAAGTTTAATGAGGACTCCAAGCATTGTCAGGTTTTATTGAACCAGTGTTCAATACAATTTTAAATACAGGCCACCAACTTCCAGATGGAAAGAATAAAGGTGGCTTACAGTACACCATATCTTTGTTGTTAGGGCTGGCCTTGTCTGGGGCTTCTCCCTTGTGTGAAAGAAACAACCCTCTGTTGCACATTAGTGCAAACTTCATGGATGCCTTTAAAATGGTTTTCAAAGAGCCCAGATGAATGATGTCTGCAGCCTCTGCAATTTTTCAGGTGAAACAGGGGACCCAATCTGTGGGTCAATATGCTGTAGATTTTAGGACTATTGGTTCTAGACTCCTTTAGAATAATGATTACCTTGTCACCAATTTCTAGCAGGGGTTGTCTGAACAAATCATGGACAGATTATCATTTATTGAGCCATAAATTATTTAATATCTCTTTGTGTCAAAGTGGTTCATTGCCATATGGAAAGAGCTCAAGAAAGGGAATGGACCCATTGTTCCAACTTCAGGTTTGCTACCATGGTTAAGGGATCCCTCTTGTAATCCCTTAAGAGCCTGTAAAAATTATGAAATCACATATCTCATCTAAGAAATTAGAAAATATTTTCTGGATCAAGCTCTACCTAAATTGTAGGGATATAGGTCAATTTGACAAGAATACTGGAAGAGTGGTGGAAGGCAGATATATTTGCCCTAGGTTCCTAACCTCTGTATCATAAAACCCCAGGAAAACATTTGTGTTCTTGTTAAAAACTTTGTGGGCTTTTTGACAAAGCTGGAAAGTGTTGCTAGGTTTGATGGATGGAGAGAGAGGGTGGGCTCCATTCATTATGCCAGTTTGGGTTTTGGGGCTTTTGGTGTCACAGAGGCTAATTAGGGAATTCAGGGGTGTGTATGTGTGTTTTAAAGGCTGTCAGGATGAATCACTGTGTTTAGTTAGTGCCTGATGGCAAGGTGTTTATTTTTGTTATTTTATTTTTGCTGCATAATAAAACTGGTTAAGGCCAACCAATAGATTTGTGTGATCTCTCACTCTGCAGTGCCAACTACCCCAGGAGATGGTGTTGGTTCCCCGACCCTGTTACAGTCACCTTATCATCAATTATACCAAGCATGCAGGAAATGAGAAAAGCCTAACTGACCAAGGGGTGGTTAGTTTAGATTCAGTTCAATAAATCCTGAAAGATGTTGCCCAATCACAATTTTCAATTGAAGTTTTCTTAATGTTGAAAAAGTCTTTGAAATCACTAATAGCCTTCATGGGTTCCAGTGCAAATGGGAATGTCATTATAGCACAAAAAGGTAAAGTACTTGGAATGTCTACTATGCTTTTGCAGTTTTCTAAAGAAGCAACATTTCTACTACTACCAATCATCACCAGAAAAGTCCAGACTTTTTGCCTGCTTGACTTTTAACCTTTTTTGCCTGTTTTCCAGGTGGAAAAGTATTGCGCGCGTGCCCGATTATCCCCGTATTCAATTTCAAAGGACACGAAAAAGGGACCTGGCAAAACTGGGAATGGCTAAAAAATTTTAGAATTTTCAGGAAAATATTCTATCACCCCTCTAAAGATGTCCAGATATGGGTGATCACTATGGGTAGCCCCGTTTTAGCCTGCTGAATGGAAGTCAGGATTTTAAATAGCCACGGCAGGTGCATACATGTGGCTTTGAGATGGTGATGAAGAATAGCATTTAGCAGTTTTTTGGGGAAAAACAATTATGCCCATCAAGTTTGGGGTACATGAAAATGGGTGTAAGCATGTTTTTAAGTCCCTAAAATTATTTTTAAACTTCTTCAAAAACGAACCTGCCGCTACTGCCCGCAATGAAGAAAACACCTGCCGCATACTTTGGAACCCCCTCTGGATTGAATTTAGCTATTTTAGAAGTGTGCTCCCTATTTTTTTTTAAACCCCAAAATTTAAAATATATTTTTTTGGGGTGTACTGATTTTTTTAAAAACCTTTTTATAACACACATTGTTTTTAGGGGACATTCCCAGGGGTGCAGACTATTTTTTTAAGCCTGCACCCCTAAACACTAATTCTGCACTTTTTTTCCCAGCTAAATACTGGAGAAAACTTATCCGTTTTTTTTACAAAAAGTTTTCGCACCAGCAAAAAGTCTTTGTAAATGAATACGGGGATAAATACTATAGGCGAAAATGATGTCATCGGCAATAAATTATCGCTGATAACAGATTTTCACCTGTAATTGAATACGGGCCTTATACACAATGCAATGTGCCAAGGACACATCAGGAGACTGCACTGATATGCAATGTTTTTTTACCACACCAAATTACTTTTGTTTTATACAGACTCAGTTGCATGCAGATACACAAGTGTTGCATATAAAATAGTTCAGAGCAGTCTTCTGGTATGTCCTTGTTCAAGACACAGAATGCTAGCAGAGTTGCACCGGACCTGGCAGCTCACTCATGCCAGGTGTCTTTCACCATGTACAGTAGCATATTGAGGCTCAATGTATGAGGACATATCTATAGATTACTGTAGAATAAATGCCATTATGGTGAAAGATTGGTTTCCCCTACCCTTAATTTATGAGCTCTTTGATCACATTAAGGGAGAGGTACCTAAAATTGATAAGCATAAGATCAGGGACAAGTGGAAGATGGTATTTAACACCCATGATGGGCATTCCTAATATTTGGATGTGCCATTTGGATTGTGCTATACACCAGCAATCTTCCAAAATATATGAACAGTATTTTCTGAGATCTCCTTAATAAATATGTCATGGTCTACCGAAACAACATATTTATATCTTCCAAGGATTTGACTTCTCATTGTAAGCAAGTTTTATGCCAACTCTGGGCAAACCAAATATTTTGCAAGTTGGAGAAATGCAGGAAGAGACTGCATTCCTATGATATATGATCTCTGGTACCAATTTTCAGAAGGATGCTGAGAAGCTGTCCACCATTGCCAATTGGCCCCATACTTTAGTGTTAATAGTGATTCAACTATTCTTAAGATTCTGGTATTTTTACAGGCATTTCATTAGAGATTATTCAGTGGTAGTTGCTCTCATCACAGCTCTGACAATAAAATGTCACAGAATACTAAAATTTGGCCACCTGAGGTTGAGAACACATTCTCTGAACCCAAGCAAGTTTTCACAACTGCACCAATTTTAAGGCAACCTGCCATGCCTGAGGGCTGGTTTGGGTTGGAACAAACAGGGGAGTCTGAAGAGGAGGTAGAGTTATGGCAGTAGATGATGGTTCTGAAGGCAAGAACAGGAATATATTGTCTTTATTGAACAGCAGGTTATAATGTGATTGGATATATAACACTGAAGGACTGGGCAGAATCAGATTGTGGCCAATGATGCTGGATTGAGTGTTGGATCGGTTTGAGACTGATTTTGATGAATTGAAAACTTGTTGTATTTAAATCCGATGTTGACGAGTTGATGCACTTGATTGGTTTGAGACCGATGTTGATAAATTGAAGAACTTAATCGATGTGAGTCTGATGTTGATGAATTGATAAACTTGATTAATTTTGGACGGATGCTGATGAATTGAAGAACTTAATTGATATGAGTCTGATGTTGATGAATTGATGAACTTGATCTGTTTGGGACTGATGTTTGGAGATTAAAGATGGAATCAGTGATTGGAGATATTGGATGAGACTGATGATTGTCGGTATCTGCTAGAACCAATGGAGGTAGTAAGAACAAGTCTGAGTGGTAAAACTAGACTGGAGTGCAAGATGGTATAGGAGACTTGTTTACCAGATATTTGAACTGCATATAATGGACTGAGACCATTCAGATACAGAGTACCTGCGAGCTAAGCACAGAGCTCTAACTTCAGCAAGAAGCGACAATGTACTGGAAACAAAAGCAAGTCACGAAATGGAAATTATTGGGGAGGATCCCCAGGGATTGGATACTGCATACATATGGTCTAGGAGCAGTGATTTGAGTGGAAGAAGAGTGTCAGAGTCCAACATGGCTCCACCCATACAGTGGTTTAGGGGTGAACTCAGGTGTGTAGCTTGTGTGCCATCATGCTGGGAAGACACACTGTTAGCAAGGGGCTGTGGAAAGCTATATCAATGCTCAGTGACAGGACACTGAGTGGATAGGGCAGGAGCATCACAGACTGTCCACAGCACCAGCCAGGAGTGATGTGCAGCATGAGCATATCTCTGTGCTATCCAGGAGGGATGCACAGCAAAAGTGAACCTGAGTGCTAGCCTAGACAGACACCAGAGAGCTAAGAAAATGGTTTTTAAGGGCTGGTGCATGAGACAGCCAAATCAATACCAAATGTTCTTAGAAGTGGATGCCTCTAAAGTTGTAGTTGAGGCTATTTTTTTCTCAAAAAGATGCAGCCGGGAAGCAGAACTCATGTGGTTTTTTCTCCAAGTTTTCAAATCCTGAAAATAATTAGTTATTAAAATAGCTTTACAGGAGTGACAACACCTGTTAAATGGTCAAAATTCACTATGATGGTCTTCACTGACCATTAAAATGTGTTTAAACTATACTATACATCCAAACATCTCACTGTATGAACTATATCAAGGTCAGGAAGTCATTTTAATCTTGTCCTCGCATATAACCATGGAACAAAAATATCAAAGCTGATGTATTGTCTTATGCTTTCTATACCACCAAGAAAAAAGTTTCTTATGAGGGTAAACCTACTGTAAATCTTGCTTGTTTCCTTTTAGTAACTAAAATAGTAAAAACACCTCCTGGAAAGTAATTTTTTCAGCTAATATCTGTCCATAATTGCGCCAATGGGCAAATGCATCTGTCTTTACTGGGCATGCAGGAGAGTAGAGGGTGAAGAGTTGATTCAAAAGAACATCTACTGGCCATCATGCATTGGTATGTAAAAGATTTTGTGGCATCTTGTTTTAGTTGTGCTCCTCATAAAATCCAACATCAGGTTCCAATTGAGACCTTGCAACATCTTCCTACTTCCAATAATCTATAGACATGAACTTTATTTCTGTCAAATAGGTTCAATACCATCTGGCTAATAGTTAAACTGTTTTTTAAAGCAGCTCATTTTGAACTAATTTAGCCAGTGACATGACTAAAGAAATCTCTAGGTTGCATGGATTTTCCGAAAACATAATTTCAAATTGGAGAGTGGAATTCACGTCTAAGTTTTAAAGGGCTCTGCAAATGTCTTGACATCAAATTAAACTTTACATCAGCATACCATCCACAAAGTAATGTAATGGAATGTGTAAACCAAGACCTGGATAAATTTGTCAGAAACAATTTATTGGCCAATCAGGATGATTGGATTTCACTGTTAATCTGGGTGAGTTTGCCCACATTAATATCTTTATTCAGGCTTCAAACTATTATCCCTTCTTCATACAGCATGGTTTCCATTGTCATTTGCCAGAGTTTACTTCCAATCAGCGTGGGCGAAACTAACCATTTGATAATGGGTGGTGCCAGTTCTAGTGCTTCATTAAAATTGTGTTACTGTTTCTTGACTGTGTCTCATGAGCAATAGTTAGGCTAGTGGTTCTGAAACTCTTTGCCATGGCTATCTGGGATCACTGGGGTGCAGTGGTGGATGCTGGTCTAAAGAAGATGGCCAGTGTATTATTTTATGTGTAACATATTTTTTTGCATGTACTGTATGGGGGTTGGTGGTGAAGAGCAGTGGGGGGAGGAGGGCTTGTCATGAGTGGAGATAGAGCTGTCACTGTTAATCAACAGGCAGCCTCAGGATTCACAGTCTGTTGCTTTACAGTGACAGCATTCCCCCTGCTCATTGCATGAATGGTGTCGTACAATGCAGTGCATTGTGGGAGATCAGATAGGAGATGTCTTGTCTGATCTGAGGAGTGATCATGCTGAACCTCACTGATGATCACAACTAAAGGGAAGTGTCACAATCCTGGCTAGTTTTTACCTTTTGTGACTTACCTCTGCCAGCTGCTCCATGGATCTGTGTTTGTAATTCTCCTGGGACATCTGCTCTGGCTGAATCATGCTGGCAGTAATGTCTCTGTGTGTGCAGACTGCTCCCCTACCCAAACTGATTAATCACCTGGACCCTGCTCTGTCTGTGAGCATTGCTAGTCTAAATTGGAATTACAGGTGTGGTCCTGATTCTCAAGGGCTGCAGAGAAGATTACTCCCTCTGCATGTTGTGCCTTGCTCCACTCGGAATGCCACTGCCAGACCACCTGTCTGTGTCCACCAATTGCTGCCAGACTCTAGGTATATAGATCCTCCTATAATAGCATTCTGTGGTTGAACATCTTGTTACGTTCTATGTTGTACTACTTGTGCTATAGCTATACCTCTGTGTACCAGTATGTCCCAGGCTCCTGCTGGTTCCTAGACCAGTGCTGTCCGTAAGCCTGCTGCGTTCAGCTATCAATGCTACCATCTCTCACCCACGGCTCCCAGGCCGCACCAAGTGGCTTCCATGCCTCCATCTCTCACCCATGGCTCCCAGGCCACACCAAGTGGCTTCTACGCTACCATCTCTCACCAACGGCTCCCAGGCCACACCAAGTGGTTTCCACACCACCATCTCTTGCCCACAGCTCCCAGACTGCATGAAATGGCTTCCACGCCACCATCTCTCACCCACAGTTCCCAGGCCACACCAAGTAGCTTCCATGCTACCATCTCTCACCTATGGTTCCCAGGCCACTCCAAGTAGCTTCCACGCTACCAGCTTCTCCACATGGCTCCCAGGCCGCACCAAGTAGCTTCCACACTACCATCTCTCACCTATGGCTCCCAGGCCACTCCAAGTAGCTTCCACGCTACCAGCTTCTCCACACGGCTCCCAGGCCACAGCAAGTACCTTCCACACCACCATCTCTCACCAATGGCTCCCAAGCTGCTCCACATAGCCACCCAGCTACCAGCATCTTCCCATGGCTATCCAGCCACTCCACGTAGCCACCCAGCTACCAGCGTCTACCCACGGCTATCCAGCCACTCCACATAGCTACCCAGCTACCAGCGTCAACTCACGGCTTTCCAGCCGCTTCACGTTGACATCCAGCTACCAGCGTCTACCCACAGCTATCCAGCTGCTCCATGTAGCCACCAAGCTACCAGCCTCTACCCACAGCTATCCAGCCACTCCATGTAGCTACCCAGCTACCAGCATCTACCCACAGCTATCCAGCCGCTCCACATAGCTACCCAGCTTCCAGCATCTACTCACAGCTATACAGCCACTTCACGTAGCCACCCAGCTACCAGCATCTACCCACAGCTATCCAGCCACTCCACGTAGCTACCCAGCCACCAGCGTCTACCCAGAGCTATCCAGCTGCTCCACGTAGCCACCAAGCTACCAGCCTCTACCCACGGCTATCCAGCTGCTCCATGTAGCCACCCAGCTACCAGCGTCTACCCACAGCTATCCAACCACTCCACATAGCTACCCAGCTATCAGCGTCTACCCACAGCTATCCAGCTGCTCCATGTAGCCACCCTGCTACCAGCCTCTACCCACAGCTATCCACCTGCTCCATGTAGCTACCCAGCTACCAGCGTCTACCCACGGCTATCCAGCCACTCCACATAGCTACCCAGCTTCCAGCGTCTACTCACAGCTATCCAGCCACTTCACATAGCCACCCAGCTACCAGCATCTACCCACAGCTATCCAGCCACTCCACGTAGCTACCCAGCCACAAGCGTCTACCCAGAGCAATCCAGCTGCTCCACATAGCCACCAAGCTACCAGCCTCTACCCACGGCTATCCAGCTGCTCCACATAGCCTCCCAGCTACCAGCGTCTACCCATGGCTATCCAGCTGCTCCACATAGCCACCCAGCTGCCAGCATCTGCCCACGGCTTCCCAAGCCACAACAAGTAGCTTCCACACTACCATCCTTCTGCAAGCTCATCTACTGGTACCCCAACCAGCACAGTCAGCCTACCTGCTGGTCCCAGTCTGGTCCCTCCAAGCTCCTTCTGGTCTCATTCCAACATCTCAAGTTTCCAGTTCCAGTCACTCATCACCAAAGGCAGTTCTCACTGCTACCCACTTCTGTTACCCATGGTGCCAGTCAAATGGAGATACAATGAGTTGGAAAATTGAGATACGTGAATGGGACAAAGTAAGAGACAAGGAGGGGCAAATTGACAGACATGGAGGGGGCAAATGGACAGATGTGGAGGGTGCAAATGGAGAGACATGGTGGGACAAATGGAGAGACATGGTGGAAGCAATGGGAGAAAGACTGAGTGAGTCATGGGAGAGACATGGCGGGAGCACAGGGAGAGATAGAGAGGGGGCAATAGGAGAGAGAAAAATGGCAATTGGAGAGATATGGAGAGGGAAATGGGAAGATAAGGAGGCAATTGGAGAGACATGCAGGGGGCATGTAATGTTCTGGTTTAGTTGTGGGCCTGGGGTGGTGACAGGAGCAAACACAGAAGCAGATTTAAATAAAAAGGTAGAATTTTTAATGAGTTGCTTAGAAGACATGGGAATGGCAAAAGCAAAAAGTCCAGGTTTAGCACTAAAGTGCACTTCATTACTGTAGTGAGGATAATGAGAGAATGTCCATAAAGTGGCAGATAAGAACAGTCCGGTATGCAGGTTAGTGAGCTGAAATAAATACATGCAGTGGTGATAAGTCCAGCTGGGAGTGAAATAAATACAGGCAGAGGTAATGAGACCAGCTGGGAGTGAAATAAATACAGGCAGAGGTAATGAGTCCAGCTGGGAGTCAAATGGATACAGGTAGAGTTAATGATTCCAGCTGGGAGTGAAATGGAGGCAGGGTGCAGGGTGTCAACAGGCTCAGGCACTCAGGCAGGGGAAAAGGTAGTGGAGGATGCAGGGTAGTCCAGCAGGTTTTAAGAGTTGACGAGCAGGCTGGCAGGTAGCATTTAAACAGGTAGCAAGAGGTGAGCACAGAGAATTCCCTCTCAGCTAGGCTAGGAGATACACATTGCACTGGCAATGAAGGAAGGCTCAGGACCTTCCTAAATACCCTGTGCTGAACTATGACTAGCTGGATGGAGCACATGACTCACCAGGATTGGGCAGTTGAATCACATGGTCAGAAGGAAAGATGGAGGCGCCCATGCCAAATGGAACGGAAACACTGCCTGGCCTTTTCAGCCCTGAATGACAATATGCCCGCACAGAACCATGTGCAGCCAAAGCCCCTCACCAAACACCAGCACCACTGCCAGACACCCCCTGCCATAGTGACCTCACAGGTAATACCTGCAGACCACCATGCCGAGAAACCCTGGCCATGACAGGGCATTTGCAGAGACATGGAGGGGGCAATAAGAGCAAGACAGAGGGGCATTGGGAGAGAGAGTGAGAGTCATGGTGTCAAATAGCACAGTTTTTTTACTTCAATTTTAAAAACTATTTGTTATTTTGACCTAATTACTTAAGAAAATGGGACTGCTAGATAATTATTTTGGCTGTGGTGCCTTGAAAAAATTATGTAGACCTTGAACTGCGAAAGTTTCAGAACCATTGAGTTATGCAGTAGAGTTTGCTTGCTTTGACTATTATAATTATTATCATCATACTTTATTTATGTCACCAAAAGTGTTTTGCAGTGCCTTACACAGTACTTAAATAAATACATGAACAAGATACCAGTGAATTACAGTACAGTACAAAACAGGAGAAGGACATGAGACCACATTCAGACCTGGTTGCAAGGAGAGAGAGAGGGAGAGGGAAGAGGGAAGAGGGAAGAGGGAAGAGGGAAGAGAGGGGAGAGGGGAGAGGGGAGAGGGAGAGGGAGAGGGAGATATATACACCATAAGTGATTGATGTTTTGTTTTTAGATAGTTGATATTCTTGAAGACACAATCAGGACACCATCATCTCACAGCCAAGGCAAAAATGTAAGCGCAACATACTAAACAAAAAGTGTTTAAAAAAACTTGCCTAAATGCAAGCAAATTGTTTAGTAGTTGTGCAATTATTTTCTAAGTGTGCGTATTAAAAAATGTATGAAAACCACTAAGTCGCACAAAGGCACTGTTGTGATTGGGTAAGTTCCTGGGCACTGCATTCAACGTGGCTAGTAGTGTAGGCATAAATAGTCTGTTCAGTGGGCATATTAAGGGAGTTTCTCAAGCATGTCTATGCTAGTGTCTGCGCTACCAGATACACAGCCGCAGTGTCATCACATTATAGGGAATTGGTAAGAAAAACCACCAGAATCATCCTTACTGCATACCCATTATAGCAGATTTCCAAAGGCAAATGTACAATCAATACAACATTTATATATATTGAGCAAAACATACATAAAATACTGCATATACTTAAATGAAAATAAAAATCACTTTAAGTTTGAAATAACAATAATTTGACCCCCCATAAAAAAATATATACTGTATATAATAAATATGTGTTGGTTCAATTAGTATTAATTCAAACTGAGTGGTACTGTATTTCTGTTAGGGCATGTGCATGACTCTTTGGAGTATAGTCGAGCTACAGCCTTGAGGGTTGGAATTCTTGGCTGGATGCAGCTGTATAACAGCTTTGTGAGCTGGGGGAAGACTTGGCTTGTTGGGACTAAAGGCTGTAGATGATGAAGCGACCAGTGGCATAACTAATGGGGGGGTGAGCAGAGCATGTGCCCCAGGTGCCATTGGAATGGCAGCACTGGGGGCACTGCTGGCTGTGGTCAAGGACACTAAGGTCAGTGTAGTGTGACAAAATGGAGTTCAATCAGCACTACACAGAGTAAAATACAGACAGCTGCCGGCCGGCGGCTGTGTGTTTGTTTTAATTAGCAGCAGGACCGGCGCCCAGCACCATCCTGTTTTTCATGGACACACCCCTTCCCTCCCCATGAGCATTTACCCAATAGTGCTAGCGGAAGGGTAGAGGGCGGGCTCAGGCAGGGATCAGGGCTGTGCTCCAGGTGACGGAACTCCTAGTCTGTACCAGTGTCCGCCACTAATGAGCAGTCAATGAGAGTCAGACAGACTCTCATTGACTGCTGCGCCCCCTGCCGGAGCCGTGCTTGGGCTCACTTATGAGCTCCATCTTCTGGCTCCTGCAGTGGGTGATGGGACAGATGTCATGATGTCTTTTCCATAATGCAGAGTGGGCCAGCCCAGAAGGACAGAGGAACTGATGGCTGCGGCAGGAGCAGGAGCGGGGATTCAGGTAAGTGTTTTTTTTATGTGTGCATCTGCTGGGGGGGTAGAGAGGCACCACTTCTGGCTAGTGGGGGCACTGTATCAGGGGGAGACCACAACTGGGGACTACTACTAAGGAGGGAACTATTACTGGGGTCACTGCTTCAGGGAGGACTACTACTAGGGGCACTGCATTGGGGGGGACCACTACTGGGAACTACTACTGGGGGCACTGCATCATTGGGGACCACTACTGAGAGGACTACTACTGGGGGCACTGCATCGAGGGGGACTACTACTGGGGGCACTATACAAAGGGCACTGTATAGGGAGGACTACTAATGGGGGAACTATATAAGGGGCTTACTACTGGTGGCACTGCACAGGAGGGACCGCTACATGGGGCATTGAAAAGTGGCAACCACTGCAGGTAGCAGTGCATAGGGGGGATAACTACTGAGGGCCTGCATAAGGGTAACAACTACTGGGGGCATGTATAAGGGGGACAACTACTGGGGGCACTTTATAAGGGGCACTACTGGGAACCTGCATAAGGATGATCACTCCTGGGGCACTGCATAAGGACCACTGCATATGGGGGATCCACCACTGGGGACACTGTATAAGGGGAACTAATGGTGGGCTACATAAGGGGGACAAAGGACACTGTGAAAGGGGCACTGCATATGGGGCATCACTACTGGGGGCCTGCTTAAGGGGGAACACTACTGGGGGCACTGTAAAAGGGGAACTAATGGGGGCTGCATATGGGGGACTGCTACTAGGGGTACTGTATAAGGGGCACTACTGGTGGCCTGCATAAGATGGATTACTACTGGGGGCATTGCATACTGGGGTACTGCATAAGGGCACTACTGGGGCCTGCATAAGGGGGACCACTACGAGGGGCACTGCTTAGGGGGACTGTATAAAGGGTTTTGCATTAAGATGCATATGGAAAGAAATGTTGGCAGGGACAAGAAAGGGGTGTTTCATGTTGACATGCCCCATTTTACAGTGGCCATGCCCCTTGTGACCATGCCCATTATTCACCATGCGCACCGCAGGTGTGCGAGCATAGAGGGGGCTCCATTTTTAAATTTACCCTGGGCTCCAAATACCCTAGTAACACCATGGATGCAACCTTTGGGCTGTGCTGCAGCCTTGAGGGCTGGTAACACTTGGCTAGTTGTGGCCAGTGGGCCATGCCACAGCCTTGTGGGCTGGAATAACTTGGCTGGATGCAGCCTGTGGGCTGGAGCATATGAAGTAGACCCTGGGCCGAGCAGCAGCCTTTGGGGCTGGTATAACTTGGCCAGATGTTGCCAGTGGGCTGTTGAATATGAAGCAGCCACTGGGCTGTGTGGCAGCCTTGAGGGCCAGAGCAACTTGGCTAGATGTGGCAGAAGCAAGAATTAACATAAGCAAATTCATTGGTGTAGGAGCGTGGAACTGTGCATTGATGGTGCTTTAGTGTGGCCAGTGCCACCAGATTGACACAAGCAACAGATGCTGTAGTGTGGCCTGTGCTGACAGATTGACACAAGCAGCTTTTGATGCAATGTGGACTGTGCTACCTGCATGACACAAATGGCAGGTAGATAGTATGCTATAGGAGGCAGGTATACTGGTGCTCAACTGGAAGACAGGAGACAAAGCCAGAACTGGAAACACAAAAACAGGTCCAATCAGAAAATCTCTGCTAGCCTCTCTAATGACAGACCAGTGTGCAGCTAGCCTGTGCACACTGACAAGACAATTAACTAGTGAGCAGCTGATACTGAACTCAGGCTGACAGTTAATTACTGAACACTTGTGATCAGCACACAGACAGACAGGATTAATTGCAAAGTTCTAGTAGCAGCTAAGACTAGGAACTGCAACAAAGATGATCAGCTAACCACAGATCCTAACAATTTATTTTGAGGGGATGGGTTTGGTCCTGTGCTAGGGATCCTAGCAGTCAAAATCCTGATGCCGTCATCCCTACAGATGGACCCAGTTTGTTACCAATCTCAGCACAATCATTCCCATGAATCACGCTATACGCCATGCTGCGCAATGGTGCATCCCCAATCAAACCTATGTAGATGCACTCGTGGGTCCCCGATTGCATGAGTGCATCTCTTTAGGACTGAACGGAGATGCTATTGCACATTCCCAATTGTGGGAAGGCATATTTCACCATGCATGGTGCGACTCGCTGTGCTATGAGCAATAATGCAGCTGGGATCATCTGTACCAGGTTACAATCTCAATGCCTCCAGGTAAATAAGCCTACCCTAACCCTGACCCTAACCCTGACCCTAACCCTTGCTCCCTGCAGCCTAAACCTAACCTCCCCCTAGTGCCTAAACCTAAGCCTCCCTCCCTAAACCCTATACCTAACCTCCCCACCCTGCAGCCTTAACCTAACCCTCCCCCTGGAGACAACCCTTACCCCTAACCCCAGTATTTGCTTTTGGAATTCCAGTGGTCGGGCTGCTGGTGCCGGTATTCTAATTAGTGTTGGGATTCTGGCATCAGGAGACACCTGTTTAATAGATCTGTTTAAGCCCTTTAAATGATTTGACTGAAGAGAGAGAGAAAAAAACATTCACTTTGCTCCTGACAATGTTGCTTTGAGCACAGAAACGTGTTGAGCTTATATTCATAAACTTTTATTATACGGCTATGATTCTGTCTGGGCGTTGCATTACACCAATTGCTGACTGCTACCTGCATGTGTTATTGGTTATCCACGGGAGCAGCAAGCTCCAAATAGCCACCTAGCAACGTTTGGGAGATCCAATCACCGGAGGTGTCACACTGGTCAGACACCCATACTGCCCATTGCCCCCAGATGAGCAGCTAAGTTTCAATGAGCTACCTTGCAAGAGTGTGGAGTTTCAGTGTTGGCTGTGAATACTGAGGGTGCAGCACTGCCAAAACTACCATGCCGCCCACCACTCTCAGGCAGATAGTGGTGGTATAAGCATACTAAGCCTACATATGGGATTAAGCTGCTGGCAACTATACAATAACCAAGAGGACAGTGTCAGCATTACCTGCGATATCCATCACTATAACTATAATACACTCCAGGTATTATATACTATAATTACATATTGAAAAGGACAGCAAACAACACAGAGCATATTTAATATGCATACTATTTATACAATATTAGTTATAATACCTTTGAGATTTCCAACATATTTGAGAGTGTGGAACTTTTATACAGTGCAACTTGCACATTTCAATATGTGTGGATATAAACTATAGTTGCAATTAGTTATTTATGGATAATTATTTTTTTGTTCTTTACAGTACATATATCATGCAATCTATAATATTATAACTTTAGAGTTATTTATATATGTGCAGTATTATGTGATTTTAGCATTTTTATAATATGATAATACGTCTTTTTAATGAGTAAAATTCATTTATATTTAATCCATTTAATCTATTTGAATGCGTGGCCACTATTTGTTGCTTCAATAGTCTTTAGGAGAATTATATGCAATCTCGTTTGTGGCAGCTGCGACTAATCTTATGTAAATTGTACACTGAGCACCACAGTCAGCAATATAATATATATATACATATATATATATATATATATATATATATATTATACTATATACACATTCTGTTTTAGAACAAGTACATATAACCCTAAAAAAATAAATAACTGAGATCTATTATACTGTATGCACACAGATACATAGAGGACATGATTTAGGGCCTGATTCAGAGATGTATACTAATCCAATGGTAAGTGCACATCTCCTATGGTTACTGTTCTGTCCATGTGCAGAATGGGTCATGCCATCTCGCATACACTTCCTCAATGCCTCTGCATGATTGACAGACAGAAGCTATTGGGGGGTGGTGTGGGAGGGTGGGGCCAGCAGGTGTTCCAAGAAATGGGGGGTGTCACCCCCATTTCTGGAAGATCTAAGGCCAGGATCTGCATCTTTTGATGCAGACTTCCTGGCCTCACAAGCAGCCAAGATCCTGTCAGCCTGTGTAAGATGAGGGTTTCTCAGCTGGCTGATGCTGGGTAACACTGCTACCATAAGTTGCAGTGGTGATACTAGACTGTGACCTCAGTCACAGTGCTGGCATCACAGGTGAAGCTATAAATGTTTTAAAAGGACAGTATTGCACGTTCACTTGTGTGCAGCTCTGCAACACTGTCCATCACTAAATAAGGCCCTTAGTTCAAAAAATATATATTTAAATTGTAATTTTTTATCTTCTATATATCAAATTAATTAAAATTCAGAAATCAGTGTAGAACAATTTATATAATGAAATAATTCCTGAACTACAGATGGGTGACCTTTCTAGTAATGACATGAGATTATACGCTTACTCTGCTGTTAAATAAAATGTACCCATTCTTTACATTACATACCCTTCACACATCAGGTTTAGTTCCAAATTTTGAAATGGATGTCTTTGCACCCAGTCATGGACAGTAAATATTCCACCTATAATGAGATCTCCTTCCTGGGAATATTCATATGGAAATAAATATGGATTTCTTTCAGAAATACGACATCCAGGCGCTGTGCTCAGTGTCTCAGATTCACAGAGTGAAATACTCAGGAAGAACAACCAAAGAATTTGGTGTAAAATATTAAATAAATTGTTAAATTGTTGAAAGAAATGGTAGATTGTCTCCTCTTCTTTCCATATCCGCACTGACAGCAGAAGCCTGAGGAAATAGTGAAGGCTTAGTGAGTAATATGACCTAACTTACTTTTGTAAGAAAGTCACTTTGTGCAGTATAAAGATGCTTTTTGCTGCAAATTGTGTGGTGATAACATTAACTTGTGTTTGCAACCCCATGCACTGGGGATTCACATACAATTAAGCGCACCCATTAAAACCTACATAAATGTAAATGCATGTATATATCCAATACACTTTACAGTAAGTCTATATTGTTTTATTTAAAAAAATCTGAATATATACTCAAACCTGCCTACAGAGCGGTACAATAATTAGTGTCTACAGACAACAGTGAAGCATGTTGGAGGTTCCTTGCAAGTTTGGGGCTGCATTTCAGCAAATGGAGTTGGGGATTCGATCAGGATTAATGGTGTCCTCAATGCTGAGAAATACATTCAGGTACCTACTTATCCATAATGCAATACCATCAGGGAGGCATCTGATTGGCCTTGATCTCAACATCATCAAGTCTGTCTGGGATTACATGAAGAGACAGAAGGATGTGAGAAAGCTACATCCACAGAAGATCTGTGATTAGTTATCCAAGATGTTTGGAACAACCTCCCAGCTGAGTTCCTTCAAAAACTTTGTGCAAGTGTACTTAGAATAATTTATGCTGTTTTAAAGCCAAATGGTCGCACCAAATATTGACTTGATTTAAATTTATCTTCTGGTCATTCACTTTGCAATTTGTTAATTGATAAAATTAAACTATTAACACTTCTATTTATGAAAGCATTCCTACTTTGCTGCATTTTTTCCACACCAGCCAAAAACTTTTGCACAATAATATACAGCAGCGGCTACTGCCCTCTTACCTGAGGGAGGCTGCCACTGCTGCTGGCCTGGCACCTTCTCAATGAATCTGGCAGACATAAAGACCAGCATATGCCCATGAGTTGTAGTGGCACCACGCATGTGAATGCTGAACACCAGCTCCATTGATTGCAGTCCTGAGAAGCCCTGTAGGGCTGCACAAAAAGCAGAGCAGCAGTTTCCACTGGAAGCTGCTCTCTGGTTATTACAGCCCAGACTGGCAGTCCCAGGAGGATGAGACACCTCCTCCTGGCTGCCTGTCTTCTGCGTGATTGGCAGGTGGTGCTTCCAATAGGAATCCACATCCAGTCACAGCAGTGCAGTCACGGACTGCACTGGCTCACTGAAGTAGCAAATTTTACTGGGGGGGCTGCAGCCTCACAGCCCCTAGGTAAAATCCACCACTGGATATATATATAATACCAATATGCACAATCAATATCTCATTAGACGGTCCTGATAATGTCCATATAACATATGTGTGGTACTGCACATCCATCTGACCCTTTTCCCATAGGGTAATAAGCTGTATAAATAATATTTATAGGAGGTGCACAATAGAGAAGTATATAAAAACTCAAACATTTTACTTAATTTTGATTAAAACCACTCACATAGGCAATGTGTAATACATTGCAATATCACAATACAAGCATTAGAAGTGGAGACATCTGTATCTGATAAGCAACTCTGAACTGGAATCCTTTGATGTTTTCCCAAACTCCTTTCTGAACCCATGATGTCTGCACAATCACATACATGTCATACCACCCCAGACTTGACTAGTCCAATCAGAATTCCTCAGTGGGGTGTGGCCATCAGTTACTGTTTAGATAGGATAGAACTATATTGAGTCACATGATTCCAGTTAACCAATCTCCACTGCAAATTTACAAATTTAATGTCCACAAAGGGACATTAATGGGATACTCCGATATCACATCAAATGACCTCACATTATGGGCACCTTTTTTATGGAGAGCACCATAGATTAAAACAGGCTATAGTCTAATTCTACATTTTTCTGATTCTTTTTATATAATGCCTGATTATATATATATATATATATATATATATATATATATATAGAGAGAGAGAGAGAGAGAGAGAGAGAGAGAGAGAGAGAGAAAGAGAGAGAGAGAGAGAGAGAGAGAGAGAGAGAGAGAGAGATATGGACATAGATAATATAATATATATTGTTGCATGGGGTATATAAATGAGGACTCCAGACAGGGAGGTGCTTAGTGAAGCATCGTCTTTTTAATGGCAGCAAACACTGCACCTTAGCATATGTGAGCATAGGCCTTGATGCATACAGGCACATATTGGAAAATAAGCAAATAAACATAAATTAAATGCCCCAGCGCTCCTTGTACATAACAGTCAGCAGTTACAATATCTCTGGACCTTCCAGGTCCTGGCACCCTAATGCTAACCACACCCCGGGATATCACCTGGCCAGTTTACCCAGCATCAGGAGCAAAAAGCATCAGGTTTAAACCCTTCCTGTGCTCCAGTGTTTATTTCAGCTGGGTCTGTGTAAATGTTAAAAGCTAAAATTCCACATCTTAACTGCTAAAGCAAAATTCATAGGTTTTACTCCAGCCTCCCCTAGAGTGAGCTGATCCCAACAGAATGTGGGCAATTCAGGTGAGAGACAACTCCTCTCACCACAATGTATATATACTTCATGTTTAGTCCAGCTATCTGATAAGAGTAAACAAATATAGTGAGGGTGCCCTCCACTGAAAGCATCATAAGTATACTCCGTAGGATACAGACATATCTCGTGTTTCTGCATACCATCATGCAACCATGTAGTGCATCTTCATGGAGCACATAAAGGTGAGCTACCTGTTTTATTTATATGTCATTCACATGTCCTGGTGAAAGTACCTTGAAGGTCTTGAAACATTGACAGCACAAATGTGATTTTATCCTTGTTTGCGGGTCAGATGGACCGATTGAGGAGTATATATTTATAAATATATATATATATATATATATATATATATATATTTATTTATATATATATATATATATATATATATACAGAAAATGGAGTTACCTTTAGATTGCTCTCTCAAATGTCAGTAACCACACCAACAGCTGCTCCCCTCACAGAACCCCCTGTTAGAAGGGCCAAATTTAAACACAAAAAATATATAAGAAAGAGGGCGCTCAATAGAGATTTTAAATTTATAGAATTTTACAACACAAGAACAATGTCCTTTTGGTAGATAACATATAAAAAACAAACAGTTCTTATTCGGTGAAACACAGTGATATCTTCTGGATCCTGATTTCTTTCTTTAGGGAAGTAAAACTTCACAAGGCCACTTTTCAATTGAAGAAAAAGACTCCCAAATTGAAAGTTTCTTCACAGGCAATAATGGAAACTTCAGATGTAGGTCAATAATTTTAACACAAAGTTCCCTGAGGATAAACCCTCGCACCAAAAATACACCCAATAAATGAATCAATAAAACATATAGAACATATGTAAATTTATTAAAACTTAAAAATATTTTTTCATATAAAAAAAGAAATTGATTCCAGGCATATACCATCATAGTTCATATAACATTTTAATAAAACATAGCTTTGTTTGTGGGTGTAATATGTAAATATCCACATCAGTGTGGACCCAACAAACATGCCCAGTAAGTACGCAATGCATTTTGTTCTTCAGGGGTAACTTCTAACAACATTTTAACAAATACAACAAATAAAAACATTGGTGTCAGAAAAAAGTGTGAGTCAAATTAATTTGTTCAAGATATATCACTTGCTACAGTACTACCTATATAGATGTATAATACACAATTACTAAAGAAGAGGTAAAAAATAACCTTAAGTGGTTAGAACAGTTTTGTTCTTATTACTACAATCCACTTAGATAATCATAGAATACAAAAATACATACCACAAAGAATTACGCCACACCGGGTGAATGAATGGTATTCTCTGGAATCCTACACAACACTTTTAAAAGAGTACCTATAATTACTGTAGCAGACTGAATTTGCTCAAAATCACATTAAATAGAGCACATATGTATTACATATTACCAATTTTTTGACCTGGTTTTAATACTCACAGATTAAATCATGAGAATAAAACCACCTTTCACTGACAGTGAATCTATCAAGGCACATATAAACTGAAAAAAGTCACTGAAAAGGTCAAACAGCTATATATAAGACCCCAAAATGCCTTATTAGCATCATCACTTTATCTCCAATATCTGAGTATATAAATATACAAAACATATATACAAATCACTAATTAAGAACAACTTTTTCATCCAGAAAGACAATCAAATGCCCCAAAATATCTCACATTGTCTAAATGTATGGCCTATGTGGCCTATATGAATTCTTGGGCTTTATTAACTTTTTTTGAGTGGTTAATTTAGCTCAGTGGGTATACAGATATATTTTGTTGTAGTTCAGCTATGAGTACGATTTGTTTCATGACAGTTATATTGTTTCACCACTAGATGGAGTGATAGATGGGCATATTAACTATTTACAAAATTATAATAGACATATTTAATGTATATTATCAGATTTTTTGATTTTGAGATAAATTCTTATGTTTTATGGGTATAGGATGTTTTTATACATCACCAGATGTTAGCACATTTTATTGATGTTTTGGTCTATGGGGATTTTACTGTTTTTTTTTACACATACTGTATTAATTGTTAACATTTAGCTATTATTGATTTGTTCATGAGAAATATTATCACTTGTTTATTTGTACTGCAATGATCTGTGGTTTACACAATGTCATAATACTCCCTGACATGTATACATGATGTTATATTTGTCATAGGTTTAACACAGGCACTTTATTAAAGGTATATTGAATTATATGTGATGGCTAGATATATGTAATGTTTTATACAATGTACAGTGCACTTTATGTGGTGTTATCTGAATTATACAATTGTTGTTGGTTCATACTGTAGTGTGTTGCCATGGTGTTGGGGTTGTGTCTGTTATGTCACCACCGGATTGACCAGAAGTGCGTGGATGGGGAAAGTCATTGGTGGGGGTAAGTTTTGTTTTACTATTTATATTTCATGTTGCACATTGTATTTTTTGTCCTGAGGAAGGGGATACAATCCCCGAAATATAGACCTCAATAAATCACCAAGTGTGTATTGTTTCACTAAAGTACAACCTCTGACTGCCACATGATTCTGTGTATATATTTATATAAATATATATATATATATATATATATATATACACACACACTACCGTTCAAAAGTTTGGGGTTACCAGACATTTTGTGTCTTACATGATAACTGACTTTTATTTATCAAATGAGTTGTAAAATGAATAGAAAATATAGCCAAGACATTGGCAAGATTACAAATAATGATTTGTATTTCAAACAACAATATTGTCCTTAAAACATTGCTTTCATCAAAGAATGCTCCTTTTGAAGCAATTACAGCATTGCAGACCTTTGGCATTCTAGATGTTCATTTGTTGAGGTAATCTGAAGAAATCTCTCCCCACGCTTCCTAAAGCACCTCCCACAAATTGGATTGGCTTTATGGGCACTTCTTGCATACCATATGGTCAAGGTGCTAAAATAACAGCTCAATGGGGTTGAGATCTGGTGACTGCACTGGCCACTCCATAACAGACAGAATACCAGCTGCCTGCTTCTTCCCTAAATAGTTCTTGTATAATTTGGAGGTGTGCTTTGGGTCATTGTCCTGTTGGAGGAGGAAATTGGCTCCAATCAAGCGCTGTCAACAGGGTATGGCATGGCATTGCAAAATGGAGTGACAGCCTTCCTTATTCAAAATAATTTTTACCTTGTACAAATCTCCCACTTTACCTGCACCAAGCAGCCCAAAACCATCACATTACCTCCACAATGCTTGACAGATGGTGTGAGACACTCTTCCAGCATCTTTTCACTTGTTCTGCATCTCACAAATGTTCTTCTGTGTGATCCAAACACCTCAAACTTTGATTCGTCTTTCCATAACACTTTTTTCCAATCTTCCTCTGTCCAATATCTGTGTTCTTTTGCCCATATTAATCTTTTCCTTTTATTGGCCAATCTCAGATATGTCTTTTTCTTTGCCACTCTGCCTAGAAGGCCAGCATCCCAGAGTCACCACTTTACTGTAGATGTTGACACTGGCGTTTTGCGGGTACCATTTAATGAAACTGCCAGTTGAGAACTTGTGAGGCATCTATTTCTCAAACTAGAGACTCTAATATACTTGTCTTCTTGCACAGTTGTGCACCGGGGCCTCCCACTTCTATTTCTACTCTGGTTAGAGCCTGTTTGTGTTGTTCTCTGAAGGGAGTAGTAAATACAATAGTAGGAAATGTTAAGTTTCTTGGCAATTAGTTGCATGGAATAGCCTTAATTTCTATGAACAAGAATAGGCTATTGAGTTTCACATGAAAGTTCTCTTTTTCTGGCCATTTGGAGAGTATAATCGAACCCACAAATGTGATGCTCCAGATGCTTAACTAGCTCAAAGGAAGGCCAGTTTTATAGCTTCTCTAACAAGCAAACCCATTTTCAGCTCTGCTAACATAATTGCACAAGGGTTTACAAGGGTTTTCTAATCATCCATTAGTCTTCTAACATGCTTAGCAAACACAATGTACCATTAGAACACTGGAGCGATGGTTGCTGGAAATGGGCCTCTATACACCTGTGTAGATATTCATTTTAAAACCAGACGTTTGCAGCTAGTATACTCAT
Organism: Taudactylus pleione; assembly: GCA_031769625.1. Lineage (NCBI taxonomy): Eukaryota > Metazoa > Chordata > Amphibia > Anura > Myobatrachidae > Taudactylus > Taudactylus pleione. The sequence continues at coordinate 2,959,660 of JAUIMM010000591.1, read as the reverse complement.
TTACCACATTAACAATCTAGAGAGTATATTACTGATTAATTTATTGTTATCTTCATTGAAAAAAACTGCTTATCTTTCAAAAACAAGGACATTTCTAAGTGACCCCAAACTTTTGAACAGTAGTATATATATATATTGACAAGAATCACATAGACCAGGTAAAATCCAACAGCAGCTATATTTCTCACCACAGGCTGGTATACAGGATTTAGCAGTTTCACAGACAAGATGTTACATAGAGCCTTCCAAACAGCAATATAGTACCTCAGTGGACTCACCAGTACCTCTAACACATTTTCATATTTCAGTTTTTTGCCCACAAAAACTACAAGTTTTTTATATGTGAATGTTTTATACTTCTACAGTAGTATTTTGAAGGGTTTATCCAGAATGGCCTTTTTCTAATTCTCCAGTATAAACTGTAAAGTTTCTAAACATACCTTTTTCTCTATATAAATATATATATATATATATATATATATATATGGCATAAAGCTTGGCACTCCTCCTCAGTCAGTGATTTTCGGGTGCCCTCCGCAAGTAACAAAAAACTGTAGTGTAGAAAGTGGTAGCAGCGGCACTCCTTAGTAATAAATCAATAAACAGATGAAGTTCTAAACTTCTTTACTTCAACGTTTCAATCTTTTGGATTTTCGTCAGGAAAATCCAAAAGATTGAAACGTTGAAGTAAAGAAGTTTAGAACTTCATCTGTTTATTGATTTATTACTAAGGAGTGCCGCTGCTACCACTTTCTATATATATATATATATATATATATATATATATATATATATATATATATATATACATATATGGTTTGGCACTGCAAGGACATTAGGAATGTGAAATGTCCAGTTCAGGTGTTGCCTCAATCAGAGTCTGTAATGGCAGCTGATTAAAGACACATGTGTGAGGCTTGTTTAAGAACTTCGGAGACACTGGCAGGCTTGTACTGGGCTGCCGGGGATTTGGGGGATTCCCCGGTGGGCCCCCCTGCTTCATAGCCATGGCCTCTATTGCTGGAGGGTGTGGCCTAGCGCTGGACACTGGCTGCTATACTGTCCCCCCTGTGTCACTGTCTCACTGTAGTTGCAGGTTGCAGAAGGCAAGTGAGTGCGTACAGTGGGTGGCAGTCTCTCTGGCATTGTTTGCACCAATCCAGTAGCCCTGATGATGTCACACGCCACAGGGGTAGGGGTTGAGGAGTTGGGAGCAGCAGAGCCTGGGAAGCTGATTAAGTATAGGCTGCTGCAGGGGTGGGAGGGTGTGAAATCGCCCAGGCTGGTTCAGGGGAGAGGAGGAGGAGGTAGGAACAGGAAGTGCAGAGAGATCATGTGACAAAGAGGGGCCAGGCTCCACCCCCTCCTCTCCATGGAGTTGGACTGTTGCAGTGATTTCCAATTCCTTCCCCTGCACAGCTGCCTGTTCTCTGTCACAGTGACTGACATCCTGGCTGATGGCTGATGTATGTCATGCAGCATTGCTAACAGTATCTCTCCTTCCAGCAAATGTCTCTAGGTAAGAAAGGAGAGTAAAAAACATTGATAAGTATGACCCAAACCCTCCCCCACGTGTTCCTCTATGTGTATAGTATGTCAATGTATATATACTATGTATGTTCATGTGTGTCTGTGTATACTAGGTATCTGTATGTATATTATGTATGTTTATAGTAGTATGTACATGTGTGTCTATGTATACTAGGTATCTGTATGTATACTATGTATGTGTGTACTATGTAAATGTATGTATACTATGTATGTGTATAGTAGTTTGTACATGTGTGTCTATGTATACTAGGTATCTTTATGTATACTATGTATGTGTGTACTATGTAAATGTATGTATACTATGTATGTGTATAGTAGTATGTACATGTGTATATGTGTATAGTAGGTATCTGTATGTTTGCTCTGTATGTGTATACTATGTATGTGTATACTATGTATGTACATATGTGTCTGTGTTTACTAGATATCTATATGTATAGTATGTATGTGTATAGTAGGTATCTCTATGTATACTATGTATGCGTATAGTATTATGTACATATATATATATGTATAGTAGGTATCTGTATGTATGCTCTGTATGTGTATACTATGTATGTGTATACTATGTATGTACATATTGTGTCTGTGTTTACTAGATATCTATATGTATAGTATGTATGTGTATAGTAGGTATCTCTATGTATACTTTGTATGTGTATAGTAGGGGTGAGCGGGTTCGGATTTCTGAAATCTGAACCCCCCTGAGCCCTCCCGATCCGAGGCCGATCCGAGTCAGGCTCGACTTTTCCCGCCTGACTCGGATCTGAAATCGAGACAAAACGTCATCATCCCGCCTTCCGGATCTTGCGGGTTTTGGATCCTATATAAGGTACCCGCGTTGGCGCCATTTTGTCACTCGGCTGTGGACAGTGAAGAGGGAGGGTGGGCGTTAGGGCTGGCTGGGCTGTGTAGTGTAGTGTAGTGTAGTGAAGTGCAGAGTAGTGTTGTGCTGCGCTGTGCTGCTGTTGTCCATAGGTGCTGTGTACACTACTTCAAAGTCCATAGGGGATGGCTGTGTTGTGCTGTGCTGCTGTTGTCCATAGGGGCTGTGTCCACTACTTCAAAGTCCATAGGGGTTGGCTGGACTGTGTTGTGCAGTCAGTTGTCCATAGGGGCTGTGTCCACTCCAAAGTCCTGTGCAGTATCCCAGTCCTAAAGGGGTGCTGTAGTGTTGTCCAGAGGGTGCTCTTTCCATCAGGGGTGCTCCCCCCAAGTGCTAAAAAAAATATTTTTTTCTGTGTTTGTGAATTGTGTGCGCAGTAGCCGCACGTGCATCAACAAAGTAGTGCCAAGCGTGCACCTGTGTCATAAGTAAAGGGCCGGCTGGCTTGACTGTTAAAGGGTGCTGTAACCCCCAAAGTACACTCCAAACCAAATAAAAAAATATTTTTTTTCTGTGTTTGTGAATTGTGTGTGCAGTAGCCGCACGTGCATCAACAAAGTAGTGCCAAGCGTGCGCCTGTGTCATAAGTAAAGGGCCAGCTGGCTTGACCATTAAAGGGTGCTGTAACCCCCAAAGTACACTCCAAACAAAATAAAAAAATATTTTCTGTGTTTGTGAATTGTGTGCACTGTGGCTGCACGTGCATAAACAAAGGAGCAGCGCCAAGCGTGCGACTGTGTCCCATAAGTAAAGAGCCGGATGGCTCATTTCTTAAAGGGTGGTGTAACCCACAAAGTGTACTACTCTCCTGCAAAAATAAAAAAATATTTTCTGTGTTTGTGTGCGCCTTAGCCGCACGTATATATCAAATTAATATAACATAAATGGAGGACCAAACTTTCTCCGATAAAAATAAAATAGGGAAAGATCAAGAACCACTTCCTCCTAGTGCTGAAGCTGCTGCCACTAGTCATGACATAGATGATAACATGCCTTCAATGTCATCTGCCAAGGCTGATGCCCAATGTCATAGTAGAGGGCACATACAATCCCAAATGACAAAGTTCAGGAAAATGACCTTAAAAAAAACATTTAAATCATCTGAAGAGAAATGTAAACTTGCCAATATGCCATTTATGACACGGAGTGGCAAGGAACGGCTAAGGTCTTTCCCTATGTTCATGACTAGTGGTTCAGCTTCACATGACGATGGAAGCCCTCCTCCTGCTAAAAAAATCAAACAAGTTAAGCTGGCAAAAGCACAGTGAAGAACTGTGCATTCTAAGAAGATATCACAAATCCCCAAGGAGAGTCCAAGTGTGGTGGCGGTTGCGATGCCTGACCATCCCAGCACTGGATGGGAAGAGGTGGCTCTTTCCACCATTTGCACGCCCCCTGCAAGTGCTGAAAGGAGCACCCACAGCCCACTTGCTGTTATGCAAATTGAAGATGTCACTGGTGAAGTACAACAGGATGAGGATACTGGTGTAGCTGGTGCTGAGGAGGAAGTTGGCGAGGAGGATTCTGATGGTGATGTGGTTTGTTTAAATCAGGCTCCGGGGGAGACAGTTGTTGTCCGTGGGATGAAAAAGCCCATCACGGTCATGCCTCGGCAGAAGACCAAACATTCCACCTCTTTGGTCTGGCAATATTTCTATCCAAATCCGGACAACAACTGTCTTGCCATATGCACCATATGTAAAGGTGAAATAAGTAGGGGTAGGGACGTTAACCACCTAGAAACATCTGCCCTGATACGGCACCTGCAGCGCGTTCATAAAAAGTTACTGTCAAGTTCAGAAACGTTGGCAAAGACCGTAAGCAGTCCAGGGACACCTATATCCCTTTTTCCTGTTTTATCCAAGGAATCAATGGATGAGGAGGATGAGGACGACATCTTGCCTCCGTAGAGCCAGTTTGTGCAGGGACACATTAATTGCCAGCTTGTTTTGTGGGGGCCCAAACGAACCAATCATTTCAGCCACAGTCATGTGGCAGACCCTGGCGCTGAAATGATTGGTTTGTTAAAGTGTGCATGTTCTATTTATACAACATAAGGGTGGGTGGGTGGGAGGGCCCAAGGACAATTCCATCTTGCACCTCTTTTTTTTCTTTGCAGTATGTACTGTTTGGGGCCTAGTTTTTCAAACTGCCATCCTGTCTGCCACTGCAGTCTCACTCCTAGATGGGCCACATGTTTGTGCCGCCCACTCATGTCGCTTAGCATAGTCATCCAGTACCACGATGCAATCTTTTGTCCATAAAAACAATATTGTGAGGTGTGAAGTGTTCAGAATAGACTGGAAATGCGTGTAAATGAAGGTTATTGAGGTTAATAATTGCATAGGAGCAGAAAAACCCACAAATTCTGTGATTTAAACTGTTTTTATGCTTTTTTAAAAAAAAATACAGATCCAAAACACAAAATCCAGAACCCAAAACATGGAAGGATGGTTTTGCCAAAACCAATCCAGATCCAAAACACGAAGAAAGATCCAGATGCAAACCAAAACACAAAACACGAAAAGTGGCCGGTGCACACCCCTAGTGTATAGTAGTATGTACATGTGTGTATGTGTATACTAGGTATCTGTATGTAAACTATGTATGTGTATAGTAGTATGTACATGTGTGTATGTGTATAGTAGGTATCTGTATGTATGCTCTGTATGTGTATAGTAGGTATCTATACTGTATGTATACTATGTAATTATAATCTTAATTAATCTTACCTCCATGTTACAGCAACCCGGATATTCACATCTCCCCCACAAATGCTATCTCTCTATCCTGTGCTCTCTGGAATGCCAGGTCAATCTGTAATAAACTGGTCCCCACCCATGACCTTTTCATCTCCAACTCCATGAATTTCCTAGCCATTACTGAAACCTGGAACTCACCCACTGACACCACCTCTCCTGCTGCTCTAACCTCTGGGGGCTTTGCTTTCTCCCACACATGGGGGTTGCCATGGTGGTGGTGTTGGGGTCCTTCTATCCACCAGTTATTCCTACCAGCTTATGTCTTCTGAACCATACCTTACATTCCCCACATTTGACGTTCATGCTATACACCTCTTCCAACCAGTAAACCTCAGAGTAGCTATCACTTACCATCCCCCTGGCTATCCCTCCAAATTCCTTGACACCTTCGCTTGCTGGCTCCCTCACTTTCTCTCCTCAGATCATCCCTTCATTATCCTAGGTGATTTTAATATTCCTATTGACATTCCCACAGAATCCTCTGTAGCTAAACTCCTTACCCTCACCTCATCATTTGGTCTTGCCCAATGGACCTCATCACCCTCCCATGTGAGTGGGCACTCACTTGACCTGGTCTTTACTCACTTTTGTGATATTTCTGATTACTCCAATTCCCCATTCCCCCTCTCTGACCATCACCTTTTCTCTTTTAACCTATCCCTCTTTCCTTCCCCTCCTTTACGTCCTAAGGTTATCATTACTAAGTGTAATATTGAGGCTATTGACACTGTTGCCTTTTCCTCCCTGCTGGATACTCTTCTCTCCCCTATCCTTTCTCTCTCCTGTCCTGAACAATCTACTTCCTGTACAATTCCTCCCTTACTTCTGCTCTTGACTCTGTTGCTCCTGCAATAACTACTCACCCTCTCAGATCAACACCACAAACCTGGCATTCCAAATGCACCAGAAACCTGCAAAAATGTTCAAGAATTGCCGAGCATCAGTGGAGAAAATCACGCTTTAATGAACTTCCTCCATTTCAAATGTATTCTCTCTTCCTACAGTGCTTCCCTGTATCTCTCCGCACAAACATATTTCAAGAACCTCATCTCCTCCCATTCCTCAAACCCTGGCATCTCTTTGCCACTTTCAACTCCTTCCTCTGCTCTTCCCCTCCTTGGCTCCCCTCCTCACTCTCTGCCCTTGACTTTGCCACCTACTTTACATCTAAAATTGACTCCATACATGAGGACATCATATCCCATAAGACACTCAGCACTCTTCCCCTCCTTGCCCTGACCACCCCTCCCCTTCTGTCTCACCAACTCTGACATCCTTCTCCCCTGTTTCTGGAGAGGAAGTTATGGCCCTCATCTGGTCCTCCCCTCCTTCCACCTCCCCTCTTGACCCATCTCCCTTCCCATCTCCTCTCCTACCTGTCTCCTTCTGCCTGTTCCCATCTGGCTCACCTCATTAATCTCTCCCTATCATGTGGCACTGTACCTTTTGCATTCAAACATGCCCTTGTCTCCCCCATTCTTAAAAAACCTACTCTTGATCCTAACATACTTTCCAACTATCGACCCATCTCTCTTCTCCCTTTTGCTCACAAACTCCTTGAGCATATTGTCTACAATAGCCTTACCACCTTTCTTTCCTCCCAGCCACTCCTTCCATTATCTCCACTCCACTGAAACTGCTTTCACAAAAGTCAGCAATGACCTCATTGCTGTCAAATCCAAGGGCCACTACTCTCTGCTCATTCTCCTTTACCTCTCTGCTGCATTTGACACTGTAGACCACCCTCTCCTCCTGCAAATCCTTTACTCTCTCAGTTTACGTGGCACTGCCCTCTCCTGGCTTTCCTCCTACCTCTCTGATTGTTCCTTCTCTGTGTCCTCTTATGACTACTCCTCGCCCCCACTTCCACTAACAGTAGGAGTTCCCCAAGGTTCTGCTCTTGGACCTCTCCTTTTCTCCCTATATACATCCTCTTTAGGTGAACTCATAAACTCTTTTGATGTCCAATATCATCTCTATGCTGATGACACTCAAATTTACCTTTCCACCCCTGAGCTCTCCCCCTCGCTCCTTACCCATATCTCCAACTGTCTCTCTGCTGTCTCTTCATGGATGTACCAGCACTTTCTTAAACTTAACATATCTAAGACTGAGCTGATCATCTTCCCACCCTCTTCCACTACATCACTTCCCACAATTTCATTATCCATTGATGGCACATCTATTTCCTCTAGCCCCAAAGTGCTCTGTCTTGGAGTTATCCTAGACTCCTCCCTCTCCTTTAAACCACACATTCAGCACCTCTCGCATTCCTGCCGTTCTCACCTAAAAAATATCTCCAGGATTAGACCTTTCCTTACCCAGGATGCCACTAAAACCCTCATCCACTCGCTGGTCATCTCCAGACTGTACTACAGTAACCTTCTCCTAGCTGACCTCCCAGTCTCTCACCTCTCTCCACTGCAATCAGTTCTCAATGCTGCTGCTTGGCTCATATTCCTCTCCAGACATTCTACATCTGCAATTCTTTCCCACCAAAGCAAGGGTTTGGTTGAAGAACCATCACACTTCCACTAAAGCACTGAAACAATAACTTTGAACAGATCCTCAAAAAAGAGTTACGTTTCTCCTTTTTTCTATTGAATCCCATCTGTCCTATTTACATAAAAGTAATGGAAATGGATCCTGGCAAGCTCAGCCACATTACCACCAATGGCCAACACATATTTTGCAAATGCTGCATTCATATTCTTTCTAGCTTCATCTATCACCCTGTTATCCTGCATGCCATGCCAGACCAGACTAGGCATGATAAATTACCATATGATCTTGCAAGAAGGCCAAGCCGATGAAATCCTAGCAATATTGTCTACAATGGAGGTCCTCAATTCCAAATCAGTCATTTTTCCCAGATCATTGCCACCTAAATGCATCAGCAAGAACTCAGGAATACCAAAATGGAAAAGGGGCACAACTGGAAGCCCTGATCCTAGCATCCCCCAAAAATTTATGAGTGGCCAACAATCCACACTATAAAAGGGACAAGCTTATCATCTATAAGGAGGGAGAAAAAGTATTAAAACATTTTATGAATTTGCAAGTAAACTTAACTGAAAAGGAGGATTTCCCAAAAAGAAAAATATTTTGTGTAACCAGCTGCCAGGCTGAATTAAAACAAACTTCATTGCCAATTTGAAGCAAAATAAAGACACATGAGGTAAATAAGCCAGGAAACACAAATAAATTGGCCAGAGGTAAAACCAAAAACCTGCTAAGGGACATATGAATTATAATTATGGTTGCCAATAAGCCAAATGAAATCCTTCAGTTTAGGCCAAAAAAAATGCAGACTCCCACCAGACTTCGGCTGACAACACGACAAGTACAGTAGCTAATCCCCGAGTAGGATAGACAAGGACAAACAAGACAGACAAGACAACAAATTTAAAGTAAACAGACAAATAATATCTTATGCAAACACCATTAACTCAATCAATGTAGAAGATATATGTAATGCTTGTAATTGGATGATTTCCATCAGCCTAAAGCCTTGAATTCTGATATGGAAAATCCTGCAGAAGCGGCAGAAGTAGAAACAAATGCATACCAAAATCCTGAGGAGAGAGACTGACACAAGAGACATCCAAACTAGTATTTTGTCAAAGAAGAGCTATCTTTATACAAAAGCCAGGAGCCGTTAGCAGCAGGTCTGACTTCCAAATAATGTTTGGCCAGGGCAGTGGGGCAAATTCACAAGACCTTTGAAGGAACCAGCAAAATCCAATGGCCCCTATCCAGCTGATCAGTCTTTAAATGCTTAAGCCTACAAAGCACTAACCACTCCCCACCAGGACATCCGACCAGAGCAGAGCAGTATCAACCCATTTGGAGGATGCCAACATCTCTTATATCCAAAAGCCCTCAAGAAAGACCATCGAGAAAGTTAATTTAAATAAAATCGTATCAAAAACTGAATCTGCCACATCCACCATGGCCACGAGAATTCAAGTATTGAGGGAAACATCAATAGGATGCCACTTTTTGGGTGAAACTGGAACAACACCAGCTCTTCCTTTCAAGGCCTTCTGAAACTGAAAACTTGTGGTAAGGTCTGGAAGGCTTTTCAACTTACAGAAAAATGTAATACCAGCTAAATAACAAGATACCACAGCTCTCATTATGCCATAGACATAGAGACGCCAAATAAAATAAAGAATCAACTGATGCCTGCTCTTGCCCCCATATCTGTGGCTATGGGAATATTCTTCTAACTCTTCCCAAGAATGGCAGTAAACCTCCTGAGTAGCATGGGCAAGGGACCTCTCTGCTAAGCCCTCCATGCTGGGTTTGATGACCTACTAAACATAAGAGGGGAAAGGCACACCAGCCTCAGGGGCCATATACTGAAACCTAGGCCACTGAAACCGAGACAACGCATCAGCTATTTCATCCTCTGCCCTGGGAACATACTGCACCTTAAATGAAATGTTGCATCGCAAGCAAGATAAACTGCGCCAAAACTAGCAAAATCAGCAGATTTAGCACGCTCTTGGTTAATTGTATGCACAAAGCAAAGGTTGTCACTCCTAAGAACTATACTGCCATCACACAGATGCTCGCTCCATAATTCCAAAGCAAACATGATTGGAAAGAGTTTGAGAAGCAAGAGATCACTAGTGAGATCTAAGCACACCATTTCCTCAGGCCAAAGTGCTGAACATAAGGACCCAGCAAGGTAGTAACCAAACACATCTGAACCCACCGCATCAGTGAAAAGCTGAAACTGGAAATTGTCAACAGCTGGGGCCATCCAAATCAGCACATTATTACATTTCTCTAGAAAACAGGTCCACATAGACAGATCTATTTTAATCTAAGACATCAAGTGAATTAAATTGTGCTGCTTGAATACACCAGCTGTGGGTGGCTCCAGCTTCCATAAAGAACCTCTGTCCATCAGGATAACCCTACAGGCAAAGTTTCAAAATGATAAGTGAGTGAGAAGACCTTTAGTCTTCTTTTCAACAACATGACCCAGAAAGTGGAAAAAAAAGAAAATCACAATGCTCTGAATCAGTTTGACCCACACACAGGAAGTCAATGAGATAGTGTGCAATCCCATGACCCACACAAGAAGACTCCACACACCAATGAAATAAGGTGCTACATTTTTCAAAAAAGGCACAAGAAATTGAGCATCCCCATAGGCAAACACTTGTCTATAATATATCCGCCCTCAATGCAAAAACCCATGAATCTGAAGGACTGAGGATGCTAGAGTAGTAAACAGAAGGTCAATTTCACATCTATCTTAGCCATGAGAGCAATGGGTCCATAATACCCAACCATCTCAAAAGCATTCTCAAAAGACTAATACACCACCAAACAAAATTCTGGAGGTATAGCATTATTCACCGTTGACACTAATGGGTAAGATAAATGCCTAATGATTCTCAATTTTCCAGGAGACTTCTTGGAAACAACTCCCATGAGAGAAAGGCTCAAACCATCTCATGGAGGCTGTTCAAAGGACCCTGCCATTCACTCTAGGCTCACTTCCTCCTGAACTTTTGCTTTAAGGACATCAGGCAACTCCCACGCTGACCACAGATTCCTTGGGGAACCAACAGGAACCTCACTCCTAATGGGTCAAATAAAACTGAAAGCAAAACCTGATTACAAAATCTGTGCATCCGCAAGGTTTGGTTACTAACCTAACCATTTCACCATGGCATCCAAACACTGGGGATGTTGCCTTATTTTGTGCTGGCATCCCCCGCTGGCTTGGATGTCTGTTGTCCATCCAGCTGGGAATAGTTAGAAATGTGATGGGCTCTGCTGCAAAGCAACAGAGGTTTTGTAAATGATACTGTTCACCTGTGTACAAGTTGCATTATTAAAAGCAAAACATTTGCCTTTATTCGGATTCTGAGCAGAAAGGTGACACAGTCAAAGCATGCAACAAATAGGAGGAGCATCAACTGCAATACACATAGGCTGAGTAACCTCAAGCCACTCTTTTCCACTAAACTCAATAACAGGCCTACCATCCTGCATCCATCTAAATTCTTCATCGTAAGCCCACCAGGCATGCACACTGCATGACATTCTATGAACCTGATAGCATTTATTTGCACCTCTGGGCAAGTTTGCAAATAACAATTGAATTGCTATAGGACTTGATGGTGTCAAGGCCAACTCCTCCCTTTCCCTTGGCCAACTTAAAAAAACTTTTTCTCTTTTTAGGTGAGCATAAACAAATCCACATACAAACCTTTATTTATATTTCACTTACAACATGGATGCAAGCTGCACAACACCAGCATATTATTGCAGCCGACCCCCAGTGACCATTTAGAACTTGTGGCAGAAGCACTGTGCTAGTGCAAATGGTGATGTTTAGATGACTTATAATGCTGATCAGCTTCAAGTCTAGCATATTTAGTAGCCCACTTGCATGCCCTGGAAAAGCTGCTGGCATCTGACACAAGCAATGAAGATAAGGAACAACTGCCACTGTTATCATAAGATGTGCAATTGAGACCCACCTAATGTACAGTACTCAGCTGCTCACCACATGAAGAATTGGCCAATGTTACTTCCTCCTCAACAGCTGCAACCCCATGACTGTCGCTGGTGTCAAAATCTAAAAAAGAGGCTAACACAGCATCTGGTACATAGCCGCAAATGCAGACAAAGATGCAGAGGGCAGTGTAGCGGAACTGGCTGATGCTGGAAAGGGGCTGCCCCTGAGCTATACTTTGTCCTACTAAGTACCCAAATGCATGCACCGCTGACTAAAACAGCTCAGGCATGGCTGCTGGGAATGCAAGTTCAGAACTGTGTTGGAAACAATAGCTGAAGACCCTCCCAGGCAGCTTTGAGACAGCAGCAACAAAAGCGACCATGGATGACATGATTGTCATCATTATTGCAGCATCCCAAGAGCATGTGGGCATAGAAAGTGTTGATAGAGTGTGAGGACCTACAACCTTATTAACCCCCTGTGACTGCTAGACATGCCCCTCCTCCATCTCAAAGCTGCTGTCAGAGCACACCAGCAGCAAGCTCTGAATCCCTTGTGTAATATGGCACCTAAGCTCCACCCACTGAGGAGGCTCAGGAAGCTGAGCATAGCTGCCATTTGTATCAGGCTGTGTGGCTTTGTGCCATCTACTGGCCGTGCATGCCCATGCTAGAGCCCGATACCTGATCAGTCTCCTAGCCTCACCTCCCCCCTCTGTAACAGCATAAGTCCCCATTGGGATCCATGAGGACACCTGCGCACATCCATGGCCAGCTGACAGCAGCATGCAGGAACCTGTGGGCAGGCAGATACAGCAGCAGGAGTGTGCTGACCCTCCCACCACTGAGAGACAACTGCCACACCCCATGAGGAGTTGCAGCACCTTGCAAGCTGCGTGACCATCCAGCGGTAGAGGCCAGAATGGCTGAAGCAGGTATGCATGCAACTACAACATGGCCTCATAGAAGATTGGAATCACCTGCTGAGCCAGCTGCTAGCCTGACAGGGGATACAGAGTCATCAAGGTAATGCAGGGGGGGTTCTGAGGGCACTGCAGGTCATACATGAGGCCAGGGAAATTTGGAATAGATACAGGGAAAGAGGAATGCAGGAGGAGAGAAAAACAGCAAAAGAGAAATGCAGTTGAACGAGGCACGGGACACAGCAAGTGAGAGTAGGAGACAGAAGGAGAGCTCCTGAAAGGAATGCAGGGAGAAAGAAGGCAAATAATACACTATACTGTATAGAGCTACACAGGGCTGCAAATAGGGTAATGTGACCAGTGCCCTGGCACAGGGCACTGGAAGGCAGGGGGTGCTGTTTGGGCCTGTTAATTTCCCTGTTTATTATCACTTGCAGCTTCCTTTTATTTTTCCCCCAGCATTTCCTGGCTTCTCCTAGCTATTCCCTGGCCCTTCCCAATCAGACCATGACACTTTTTCAGGTGCACTATCTTATGTCCTTGGTTAAAAAAATGGGGGGCACAATACTCTCTCTGGCACAGGGCACCAAAAAGTATAGTTATGGCTCTGGACCCACAGCACACTGCACTTGTCTCTGCCAGAATAAAGGAACAAAAAGAGGATTTGTCTCAGCACACAATGCCTCACATACCTAAGTAAAACACACCCCTAGCCCAATAGGACCAACTAAATCACATGGTGTCACAAGCCAGCCCCCAGACTTGAGGTTTAACCCGCTCTCATACAATCACTCTGTTTATCTCTTCTGCAGCACACTTGTGGCAATGTCAGCACTGCCTTGCCACTAGGAGGTTGATGCTAATCGGTACACATAACTAAGAGCCGGTCACTGTGGCACTGTAGACAGTGGTGTGCAGCACTCACACAGTGATGGCATGCCTTACAAGGGCACTGAATGAAACAATCGCTTAACTACAAATCTTAGCCCAGAAAGAGGTCAGCTGGATCACACACTGACAGTGCTGTGCGGTGCTCACTGTGATGACATGCCATAGAAATTAGTAGAGGTGTTTGAGAAGGGTGCATGAAACTATAAGTCTTAGCCCAGAACATACTTGCTGACAATCAGCTCCTTCCTTCTGGGAGGGAGCTGATTATAGGCTAACAGCGGGGGGGTGTCCGGACAGTTATGACACATTGGGGGTGGGGCCGGGGCCGTGTGATCGCATCATCATGGCCCTGCCCCCTGTTTACAATGCCGTTATTTTTGACATTGTGAAGCAGGGGCGTGGCCACAATGAGGCGGTTCAGCACGAATCGCATCCCCAGCCGCCCCTCTGAGGGGATTTCTAGTTTATTCTGGGGGTGGGGTTGTGAGGGTTGGAGGATGCCAGGAAGCTTGCCTATCTTTCCGGGGGGCTGGGAGCAGCACCCAATATTCGGGAGGCTCCCAGCCAAATCAAGAGGGTAGTCAAGCCTGGCCAAGAAAGCGGTATCTTTGGATTACAAACTGTGCATCTTCTGCTGCAAACTTCTGGCAATTGCCTGTGCTGCGACTTGTGCTGCAGGTGAGACTATAGTATGCCTCAAAGTTCAGTGTATACACAGCTTGCTTTATAGTGTATTATGCAGATGTGTACTCTTGCTACTTTGCCAATTGTGTGGCAAACATGCACATGCATTGCACCATGCAAATTGTTGCACATGCATGTGCCACAGTATGCCATGCTGTGGCTGGGTTCTCACCATGCAATCCTACAGAACTCAAGTGCTATTGCAGCGTGTGTACCCAGTCGAGGGAACGCAACTTGCTCCATATGTGGTGTGATTTATCACAAAAGCAACAAAGATGCAAGTGGACATCTCTGTATGGTGAATATGATTGAAAGGGGACATATACTGTGCATACAAAACATAATATTAGAGGTTTTTTTATTTATCATTTACAGTATTGCTAACTGCAGATACTTATATAATAGTATTTTTTAAAGAAAAACAGTGGTGTTGGTTGAGGGATGGGCTACTATACTGTATGAAGTCTTTGGTGCGGGCGGTGTGATCAAATTACAAACTTGGTGGGCACTCTACATTCCTTCCCTCAAAGCAAGCATGAGCCTTTAATTAACATAATAAAGGACATAGGGCCTGATTCAGCAAGGATTGCAATTGCAATGTCACACGCAGATGTGTGATTGTTGAACACTGTGCATATGTATACATCACAGTGTGAGTGTTCAAAGTCATTATCTGCCCGATTCAGACCTGCTCATAAGGCTGCATTCACTCGCAGATGGCCGATTTTCACTACTGCGCATGTGTATGCATCGCAGTGTGCATGCACAAGCCACTCACTCTAATCGGGAGGTGATTGCATGTTAATTTGCTGCAAAAGATGCACAATCACTTTGTAATTTATAGACACATCTTTTGTGGCTGAGACTTGTAGTTAAGTGATGATTTCATACAGTATAGTGCCCTTCAAACCCCACTGCTCTTTTCTAAGGCATGCTATTACTGTGTGAGTGCTGCACATCACTGTTGAAATTGCCACTAGGCACTTGCAGAACAATGTGCATGGCAAAAGTAATCACACGGGTAGTCTTTCATAAAATAGCCCATTGTAGAATTACTACAGTACTGTATACTGTATTAAATAATCTGTTTACACTGTGCAGTACTGTACCTGATTGGCCTGCCTAAAAGGGATTACTGTATTATTTTCTGTGTCATATCCATACACTGATGTATTGATGTCCAGATACTGTTAGACCCCTTGGCTTTCACCTTTCAGGCATTCATCTTGATGGGCAGTGGCACCCTAGAGTAATACTGACAGAGGTATATTTATTATATGTATGTAGGCAGTTAGCAAAACATTTTTTTATGTTTATAGTGCAGGACAGGAACATCTATAACTCTATATGGGATATGTTTATTATCCTGACAGTGGGAATTCTGGTTGTCAGAATGCCAATGCCGAAATATTGACTAGGAGGGTTGGGAGGAGGGTTAGGGTTTATTGTTAGGCGCTAGGGGCAGGATTAGGGACAAAGGGGGGAGGGTTAGATTTAAGGTGTGGGGAGGGGGTTGGTAAGGTTTAGGCTCTGAGAAAGAGGTTAGGGTTAGGCACTGAAGAGGGAATGTTAGGGTAGGGAAAGAGGGAGGGTTAGGGTACTGACCAACAAAGTATCAGTATTCAAACCCTTGAAGGATCTCACAATCAGGGTTCAGACTGCGTGGATCCTGAATGTTGGCATTCCATAATGAACCATTCTTTATATATATTTCACTTACTATTGTCAGTGTATCACTGGTACTGTAAGTGACTTAGCACTGCAGAAATGCAGCATTAACCCTTTATCCACACTGTGTTTTTTGCCACTACCATGCTTAGTGCCTACATTGCAGCGCAGAACACCATATAGGGCAGAATTAAACCTTGAATCAAATTGCACAACTGTTTGTTTGTCACTGCATGCTCACTGCCTTGTACACTTTGCAGCCCTGAGCTACCCCTAATACAAGGCGGCATTATCCATTTATTGGTGCACAGTGCAGGCTGGTGCCAGCAAAAGTTGTCACATTTGTAAAAAAACTGTTGTTTTTGTACAAATTGTGTTGTGTAAGTACTGCATTGCATTCTTCTTAAATATAAGCACTGTGTGACTCCTCATTATCAGTGAAAAAAAATATTATTTTTTTTACAAGTTCTTTATAAATATAAGCACTGTGTGACTCCACAGTGGGAGTTGTCACTAATTGTTGTTTTTTTGTACAACTCATGTTGTTCATTGAAATGGATCAAGATGATCAGTCAAAAGTAGAGAAGGAGAAGAAACCAAATAGTAGCATCACAGCTGCTGACACCAGTCATTATGATGCTAGTTCTTCAATGTCATCTACTTAACCCAATGCTCAAGGCATCTGAAATCAAAACAATATTTTACATTGCTAAATAAAAAAAAACTCTTCTAATTAAGGGAAAGTTCCCTGCAGAAAAACATAAACTTGCCAAAATGCCGTACACCATACATAGTGGCAAGGAAAGGATCAGGTCTTGTCCTTTATTTATGAGTGGTGGTACAGCAACTGCTCTCAGTCATGCATCTTCCGCATCCCATGACAATGCAAGTCTTTCTCATTCTGAGTCTAAAAGAGGTGTCAAAAATTGAAAACTGGAATATCAGTGCAGAAAAAAAACACTAAGGCAGTAGAACAATCTGTGTGTTCAGAAATATCACAAATCCCTGTGGTGAGTCTAAGTTTATCTGTGAGTGCTATTTGTGAGCCTGACCTTTCTATAACTGTACTTGTAGAGAATCATTTTACCACTATTTTGCAAATATGGGGATGAGCAGCACTAATTAAGAAGATGCTGACCTAGAAAATGAAGATGCTATTGTGCAAGTGCAACAAGATGAGGGGGGTATTTTTGTAGCTGACACTGGTGCTAATGAGGATTCTGATGATGATGGTGTTTATGTAAGTGAGGCACCAGTGGAAGAAACTCTTGCGCATGATAAAAATAAGTCCATTATCATGCCTGGGCATAAGATGAGAAATCCTCTTCTTATGTGTGTAAGTATTTTTACCGAAATTCTAACATGAATTGCTTTGCCATCTGTAGCATTTGTAAAGCCACAGTCAATAGAGGTAGGGACCTTAACCGTCCAGGAATTTTCTCCCTGTTACATCTTTTACAGCATGTTCATAAAACATATTTGGCAAAATAGAAAAACTTATGCTAAAAAATTAACAACATACAGTATATTTAGCATCAGCTAGCTAACTTCTCTTAGCTAGATCCCTGCACCTGCAATCACCACTAACAATACCTTCAACATCAATTTCCTCTCTAATGATCGGAGCTAGTCCTGTATCCAATAAGCTAAGGTTAACTGTGTCCTCTCGTATCCAGGATTTCAGGGACGAATAATTGTCGAGTGTCCCGGCAATCCAACCCAGGTAACTTGCATGGTCTAACACGGGTACAACCCATGAAATCCTACAGTGTAAATGGCATGAACTGGGTCATGATGACCTGGATCATGCTGCATGCCTGCTGATTGGCCGACTTCTGTGGCGCTTGGAGATTATTTCATTTCCAAGAGTCTACTTCACTGCAGACCTGGCTCCAGTGTGAACAGCGCCGACTCAGGAATATCCAGGGTCAGCTCCTGGGAAGTTTTGCATCTGATCTGGATTGGAACCTGTTTCAGCCTCCGTGTCAGACCCGGAACTTAGATATATAAGTGGTATAAGTCAAATATTATATCCTGACACTTGCATCTTTTATATATTGTTCTTTTTTATCTTATTATGTTACTGTATATTACTTTTCTTGTGACACAAATAATTTAACCTGCTGTGGCCTGGTACCTGAATCGGTTAAAAAAATTGAGATTTCTTGAGGGATGGCTAATTTTGTCCCAATTAAGAAAAAACGTGGATTTTTTTTTTTTCATTTTAAAGATTTCTGAGTAACAGACTGGCAGTTTTCTACCCACAGGCCAATAGATTAAGACATTTTTGAAAAAAAACAAGTTATACAAGAAAACATGAACTTAAATAAACTCCAAATTATAATAACAACAAAGATTAGTATTGATTATTATAATTATGTAATCAGTAGTAAATAAAAGATAAGTATTCATTTAAGGGCTGCATATTTTTTCTAAACATTTTAGAAGCAAACTCCCAATGCATTTTTTGCAAATAAAAGAATAAATGGAGTCTTGCTATGGCAAACTTTACAATATTTAGGCTTATTATGCCAAATTCTATTTGTAATTTCCAAGCATTCACCAACATGTTTGAAAGAGTATTGATGAAAAATGGCCACCACAACTTTTTTGAGCAAATACCAATTTGGCAGTTCAAAAATAGAGAAAGATGCAAACCACACCAGTGCTCCTAGATATGCCTCTCGAGAAGCTCCTGTCAGGATCTGGCCTGGGATTGGCCTTTACTCACCACTGGACTGGTGTCTTTAGGCTCCGAGGTGTTCAGACATCAGTGGCAGTGGTGGGTTATGGCTGAGAATTATCCCTGGGGTCAGGTAGGACTTCCATGTGTGCATCCTGACTCCTGTGTTGGCAGGCATTGGCGCAGCCATGTTGGTTCATCTCACCTGACCAGTTTCCTCCAATGGCAGTCCTGCTAGAGTCCAAGCTGATCTTAGGATCCAATGACAGCTGCCTGTGGGTATTTAAGACCGACTTCTGCAACAAGAAATTGCTGTTCAACATCACTAAATGCCTGCAGGTAGTCATTCCTTGTGTTCCGGTAAACCTGTGTTTCCCTGAAGGTATTCATGTATTCTATCCTGTGTTCTTTACAAGTATCCTGTGTGCCTCAAGCTGTAACATTGTACATGCTGATCCAGTGATTACAAATTACAATTTTATCCTGTAACTCAAGCTGCACCATTGTGCATGTTAATCCTGTGATTACTAACTACAAGCTTATCCTGTGCCTCATAGCTGCACCACTATGCAAATATGTGCCTGTCTTTAGCTCCAGTTACAAATCTGTGTACAATCTCCAGTTCTTCTGCCAGCGTCCCCAGTGTTCCTGTATAATATACAAGTTACTGTTTTTTCCTGTGTGTTTCAAGTCACATGCCTGAGTACAAATACACATTCCTGTGTCTAAATATCCAGTTATTTTGCCAGTGTCCCCAGTGTTCCTGTGTACAATACAAGTTACTGCTTCATCCTGTGTGGTTCAAGTCACATCCATGTGTACAAATAAACATTCCTGTGTTTAAATCTCCAAGTCAGCTATTAGTGTGGCTGGAGCAACACCTCTGTGTACAAATATCCCTCTCTGTGTATAAATCATGCTTCCATTCCTCCATGCTATTCTCAATGTTCCCTGTGTCAGTTATATTCAGTATATTATTCTAGTCTTCAATCTCTCCCAGGTACCTATCCAGAGGGCCGTGACCTGTTCACTTGATGCAGCAAAAATCATATCCCGATTGGAGGGATCACTGGAGAAAACCACCAAGTGGGTTAGATGCTGCGCCTCTGGGCAGGTCTCGCCAAACGTGGGTTTGACCGCACTTGGGATACTTAGTCCGTCACTTTCACCATTTTCCCCTATGGATATAAAATAAAACCCAGTCCCCAACCTCATCAGAGGTAGCCCCAGTGCCTGGTCATGACAGCTTCCAGTTGTATCCCTATTACAACAGTAATAACAGCAAAAAAAGAAAAAAGGAAATTCTCAAGATGCTACTATAATTCCTTATATAGATAAGAGAGGAAAAAATTATAAATTCATATAATGTCCTAAAGAGTTCAAAAGTCAACATAAAATTGGACCTTTTGTGAACCAAAGTTCAATCCTGTATATATTCTTCCTTATATAAATAGGATCATCTAAAATGTCTGTGTTTTGCAGAATTTGTATTAGTGGTCTATCTTCCAAACAATAGTTTAGATGGAAATATTCTCCTCTGATTACACGCTCAAGACTTCCATGGTAGCCTAGGGTGGACCTCAGGGTGCTCACCCTGAAGTTCACTCTTGGACACCAATCAAGTCTTGAGTGTGTAAACAGAGGAGAATATTTCCATCTAGACTATATTTTGGAAGATAGACCACAAATTTGGTAGTTGCCTAAATAATTACTTTGAAGGCCAATGCCTCCCATGTTGGTACTAAATCCTTGATCAGCAATGGAAAATTGATGTTGACATGCTTGTTTTACCCATGATCATAACTTCTGGATGTGGCTAGTGGTTCAACTGTGCATTATATTTCTATCAAACTAAAACAATCTCCTTTGCAAAATGCAACTTAATTGCCTTTCTTTATTTTCTCATGTAAGTGAGCACCACCAACTCAATTTACTTGAGCAGTACCTAAATAATGAATATAAATGTAATTTCATATGTTGTGGGGGTTTTTTGCACTTGACTGTGATATATCTATAATTTTATTGATAGTGATATATTTTATCTGTAGCAAAGAAACATTTTTCAGTCAGGATACATATTAGATGATAAGGTGAGAATAAATTATCAAAATATACATGGTGACACCAGGCCTTGATGTCGAAACTGATAGGCTTCATGTCAATGAATATATTAAATTAGTAATAACCAAAACAGGTGATCATTTTCTCATTGATCAATAAATTGTTAGAATATATTCCAAATTTCATGAACTGCTTATTTGCTACATCAAAGAATGGGTTAATTATAGCA
Source organism: Taudactylus pleione (assembly GCA_031769625.1). Taxonomy (NCBI): domain Eukaryota; kingdom Metazoa; phylum Chordata; class Amphibia; order Anura; family Myobatrachidae; genus Taudactylus; species Taudactylus pleione. The sequence continues at coordinate 2,938,836 of JAUIMM010000591.1, read as the reverse complement.
AATTTATAAAATGTATTCAAATTTTTGTTGGTAGAGTCACTCAAATCTTGATCTCGGAAGAGTCTGCTTGACAATTAAAATCCCTAATATAGCTTTAGATGACCAATACCGTTTCCACTGAGAAAGATTGTGGTAACCACTAAGAAAGAGAATACCCAATAATCTTTTCAGTTCATATGGTTTGAGTTCAAGTTGAGCATTATATTGATTGGCATATTGGTTACTGTGCTCAATCATGATTTTAACAATTTCATCATTGAGCAATAGGGTAAACAACGGAATATCAGTATCTGACAAAAATGTCCAAAATAATTAAATCTATTGGCCCACTGGGTAGAGAACTCCCCATTGATGTTTAGATGCAGATAACACAGGTGTGGTGCACATGAGGAAAAATATGATTACATGTTTGGTGACTAATATCCATGGATATGATGACACATGCATAAATTATATTTTATATGTGTTTATGGTTTTTAAAATCATTTTAATGTTTTCACTCTTTATTTAGAAAATTGCATATTTTTTGTTGAGATGCAGTTAGCTTCATATAAAGGTGCTAAAAAAGGGGATGGGGTTGATAACACATTATGTAATGGCTAACATCGTTAATATATGTATACATTTCAATTTGCAGCAATCATTATATTCTAGAAAACAATATTAAAGCACTGGGTAGAAAACCAGGCCAAAATGGGTTGATAAACAGCAACAAGCTCAGTATTATATAAGCCCACTAGCACAGACACACAGTACTATAAATTATCTAATAGCAAATTAATAAGACATTTTCTCCTATTATGATGGGTAAACACTGACAGATTTATTGGCCGATCAATTTATCAGGTGCCTGTTCACATACATATTGTGTCAGCTCTGCTGCACAGCTGATGGCAGATATATCTGTCCATCAGGCAGTGTGTACGGGTGGTCTGCCAACCATCTGTACACTTGCAGCAGAGGCTGCAGGGAGGGGGCAGGTGGGACCCATCAGGGGCGAATTGGGAAGGAAAACCATCCCGGAAAATTTTTGGAAGCAGCCCTGATGGGGGCGGGCTCTGTTAAAATGGTGGAGTCTGTTGAGGAAATATGATACGCCCTCCTTTTAGGGCCTGATTCTAAATTGGATGCAGTTGCAGCTGCTACTAACCCTGTCACTTGCATGGTGCACAGCCGTGCATCCAAATGTGCAAGGACTGAGACACCCACTTTTGTCTTTAGCCATTACCATCAGATGCGTCATCTGCTAGGTGCAAATTATCAATCAACTATGGCCTCCAACGTGCGTGATTCAGCGTCTCTGCACGCACCTACTTTCAGCAACACTCCTGTGTCAGTCCAATAATACACCTATCATCGTAGTGATGTTTTATATATATATATATATATATATATATATATATATATACAGACATAGTATATAGCAAGTGAATGGGCGGCACTTTAGGTGTGTGTGTGTATATATGTATATATATATATATATATATATATATATAATCAGGCAGGCAGACATATGTTAGATATAAATAAAATTGTTTACTTACTGTTACAGTCACAGGCTGTCGGTGTGCAGGTTGCTGCTGTGCTGTCTGTGTACTCTGTATGCCAGCTGCTTGGTGTTGCAGACAGTGCCAGTGTGCCGTGCATGGTACAGAGATGATCCTGGAGGCACTGAGGTGGCATGGAGGTGGAGCCATCAGTAGTGACTGACAGGCTCCGCAAAGGCTTCAGGGGGAGCTTCAGCAGCTGGGCGTGCACAGCAGCTCCCACCAACGGCCATTTTTGTTTAGGTCTGTAGGCTTAACGCTGAGCTCTGATCACAGCAGCTGGGTCGGAAGTGGGGTGACTGAGGGAAGGGTGGCTGCCGGCGTGTGCAGCAGAAGCGGTAACACTGTCCGCAGGGCCAAATTAAGGTCTGTGGGCAATAAACTTGTGGGGACCCATATATGTATATATATATATATTTGTTTATATATATATATATATATATATATATATATAAGCAACAACAGCTTGGCACTCCTCCTCTCCTCTATTAGTGGGTGCCCTCCGCAAATAGTAACGAAATAGGCAGCAGTGGCAGCGGCACTCCCCAGTAAAGAATATAAGACTGGTTACAAAGAACCTAGTTTACTTCAACGTTTCAATCATTACAATGATTTTCATCAGGAAGTCTTCCCACTGCTGCCTATATATATATATATATATATATATATATATATATATATATACACACATACTCACATACAGTAGATATACATGTGTATATATACTGTAGCTATTTTTATATTTTTTTAAAATCTCAGGTAATTACACTTTTACAGTGTAATATATATATATATATATATATATATATATATATATATAGATAGATATAGAAGCCCCCACACCTTGCCCCGACACTTGCTATAAAAAACCCGGAGGACAGCATTTAGATGTATCAGCTCCGGTCCTTGGTCTCCTCGGCGGCTCAACTGATGTTACCACTTCTGCTGAGGAGCTATCACAGTACCAGACTGGTACTGTGACAGGCTGTGATGACAGGTAATAACAGCTGCGCTGCCGAGGAGACCAAGGTTGACCGGAGCTGACACAGCTAAATGCTGTCCTCCGGGTTTGAATAGTAAGCTTCAGGGAAAGGGTGTGGGGGCCCCGGGGTTGCCGCCCTGCCTATAATCCAGCCCTGGCTGCCCGGTCGGAACTGAGCTCCGATCACGGCAGCTGGGCCACACTCGGTGGTGTGTAAAGGAAGGTTAGCTGCCGGCCCGTAAAAGGTGTAAAAAGAGACCGGCCCAATGGGAACCAGCCCGGCGTCCTGGCGGCCCAATACGCCCCAGGGACCCATTCCCAGAGGCAGATAATAGTTGTTCAGTGAGTATGAATGGTCATCATCTGCAGATATATCTGTGTAGCTGGGTACAAGCTTTAGTCTGATATGTACTACACTGATAAGAATAAACCAAGGAAAATTATAAATTGAAGCACTATCACAAGTAGCTCATTTATTTACTTAAATAGTAACAACTTACAGTTAAAAAAATATTTTATACACGGGTGGTATCTATCAATAACATAGCATTAATTTAGACTAAAATATATAGAAAGAATATTAACAAATAATAGTATTATCTTATACATACTATTTCTAGCAAAACATCATTTGAAATAGAACCAATAGTCATTTATATTTGTGCATATTTGATCCAGGGTTTTTGTATATTCACAGCTGTGAACAGTTAAATTCCACAAAGTTGCTGAAAAGTACCAATATTAGCCATAGCAAGAATATTGATTACTCCTTTTTTGCCTAAATGGCATTGGTGCCCAAGCACTCGGATAATAAGTACGGGTTGACAGACACAAAATAATACATTTGTTCTTTACAACTGGATTTTATTATTGGACTCGCGTTTACACAGTCAGTGCTGTCTAACAGACACTTCTCTCAAGGCGTAAACCACTTGTTGATAGTGCAAACTAAGGTAAAAATACCAGGCACCAAAGAAGCTCTAGTCTGGATAAAAAAAACCCTGTGTAGGCTGCTGCTCACCACCTGGGAATAATGCCACTCTTCCCAACAACAAGAAATATAGTATAAATAGGTGGAAGAGCGCTACACACACAAACTAATCAAAATTATCATTTGTAATAATGAAAATTTTAATACACACTTAAAAATGTGTCAAAAATAGCTTTGATGCAAACACGGATATATCTAGTTATTTATCTCTCTTGGCATAGGTAGCTTAGTAAAGCATTTGTAAGGATCTAAGGCCCTGATTCAGAGCCGGACGCTCTGACCAGAGAACTCACTCTGAATCAGTGCCCACCTCCATTAAAATGGAGCATCCTCCTGGACGCTCATGTAGCTGTGGGTCACCACCCACAGCATATACGAGCGTCCAACAAGATGGTCGCAACCATCGGACTTGCAAGTGAAACCCTGTGGTCGGGTTTCTCAACCGCAAGCCCTGGAGTGATTTTGGCTCTATCAGAGCCAAAATCACTCCCACTGACATCACTAGTGATGTCAGTGGGGCCGGCTTCAGACGGTAGGTGTTCCCATAGGAACGCCTTCGTCTGGCAGGCACGCCCCCGGCATGCCCACCAAAGGGGGTGTGCTGTCAATCAACATCTACAGCACGCCCCCTTTGATGCGAGACTCCGAGCGAAGGAAAGTCCTTCGCTTGCCGGGTCTCGCGCATGCGCACGATGGAGCTCCCTCCGTCGTGCGCCTGCGCAGTGGGGAACATCGACCCACTTGCGAGCATACTGCCACTTGCAAGTGGGTCTGAATGACCCCCTAGGTACTGTATTTAATAGCAACATAATCTATAATAAATAAAAATAACAACAATAATATACAATGATGTGATCACTTGTAAAACTAGTAGAATATGTCCATATGGTTGAAAAAAATGGAGCAAGCAATAATTGTAAAAAAGATTGTCCTGTTAAGCTCTGCTATTGAGTGTAGCAGAGTGTAGCATGGATGTATTATAGCCTGGAACAAAGTGTCCACATATAGTTCACATACTAATGGATATAACCTCCTCGGATAAATGGATCTGTCAGTGCTGTAAACAAGAAGCCATCCAGCAGCACAGTGGGATCTCTGTTCCTACCAGCTGGATGGTAACCTTATCGGTCAGTTGTGTGATCCGTCTGCTATCAATGTAAGGAACCACACTGTGTTGAAGCCGCAGCCCAGTGGCTAGGTTTAAATAAAAGTCAGAGGGGCAACCCATCAGTGTGTAAGCTGCATACTAGGCACACAAAGTGAAGTGGCTCAATGATCAGATAGTGCCTGCTGTGCGTGATCTCCATGAGGTGGTTGGTGATAGTTCCGGGGGTGCAGGTATGCAAAAATGGAAATCAGACTGCTTATCCTATCATGTTTCACCATGATCAGCAGCTTTCTCAAAAGGCAGAAAGCCCCTGATCATGGTGAAACACATTAGGATAAGCTGTCTGATTTCAATTTTCACAACCTTCTAAGCGGCAAGTTGCACAAGCAAGATACGTCCATTCCCTTTGTCAGCGAATATAATACATCCAGTCCTGTTATTCCCAGAGCCACTAGAGCCCTGTGGCCTATTCTATCTACGGATACTAGTCTAGTATGTTTTAAAAATAACAGACCGCTTTCATGTTACAACAGAGGCAAGAACATCAAAGACTTCATAGTGCATTCGGACATTACTGGCTTTGAGAATAATCGAGATTTAACTAAACAGACAACGTTTCTGAGTAAACCGCTGGGATATTATAAATGCCTCGGATGCACCACATGTCACAATATGATCACTGGTCCTTCTTTCCACCATCCGTCTTCGGGCAAAACGTACAAACTCAAACATGTGTTAACATGTACTTCTAATCACATTATTAACTTTATTATATGCCCCTGTGGCCTTCTATATGTGGGCAAATTGGTGAGAATAATGATGGAACGAATGGCTTTACACAGGTCAGCCATCAGGAAAGTCATCAGAACAACCTGTCGCCAGGCATTTTGCTGAAAAAGGCCATACATTAAATCAATTGAGATATTTTTTGATTGATCATGTCCCCAAAACCCTACGGGGCGGGGACAGAGCAGGCAAACTACTACAGGTTGAAGCCCGGTGGATCTTTGAACTCAATTCTATGAGTCCACACGGGCTAAATGAGAAGTATATATATAGCTATAGATATATCACTGCCTGACCCCCCTGTACCCCGCTGCAGGCAAAACCCCCTGCATCCTGGGTTGGATGCCTGCCGGACCCCCCACACCCATGCTGTGGATGCCTCCAGATCCCCACAATGCAAGCCAGTAACCCAACTTATGAATTGGGCCCCAAGGTATTCTATATAATCACTTAACCTATCCCCACCTTTTGTTTAAAACTGAAAAGTAATTTTTTTCAAAAATATCCCCAAAATCATCATTATTACTACATTATGTAATTATTCACTATTTAAATGTGATTTTACATTTTTGTTAAAAAAATTATACTGAATCATGTTTATTTAGCATTAATTTACATAAGTTGCTAAAAAAGAAAGATTGTTAGTTAAGTGGTTAAGAAAGGGCACATGAAATCTAAACAAGCTAAATTGGAGGAGGATTAGGTTTAGGGTAAGGCTTAGGGTTAGGCACTAGGGGGAAGGTTAGGCACTAAGGGGAAGGTTAGGTTTAGGGTGCGGGGAGGTGGAGCTTAGGTTTTATGCACTGGAGGGAGGTCAGGTTTAGGCACCGAGAAGGGAGGGTTAGGGTTAAAGGTATTGGTAACGGTTAACATTAGGGTACTTACCTAATAGTGTTGGGATTCTCATTGTTGGGATGCCACAGTCAGTATTCTGACTACCAGCATCCTGACAGCCAGCCAACCCATTTAATATAGACACGAATAAAGGAAACATGTTCCTCCAGTACTTTCCAAAAGACTAGCAAAATATTTGAATACTATATGATAATAGATATACAGAGATCTTAGATGCATATATTTGAAAAAAATATATTTAGAGATTTTCACTTTAAGTCCACATGTCCAACCTTTATATCAGACCATTCAGTTCACCAAAAGAAAACTAAGGCTAAAAACAATTGTGTGATAACAAACTTCACATATCCTTGAGGAGTGCTTAATGCTTTGTACACACTTGACAAAAGATTGACTGTTTAATTTAATGGGCAATATATTTTGTGCATGTTGGCCAATGTATAAATGCAGCACAGCCATTGGCAGTTATATCTGCAAATATATCTGCTCATCGTGCTGAGTGTATGGGTGTTCAGCCAATTGCACATACACTTGTGGCAGAGGCCACCGGGGATGTTGATAATGAAGATATTGTTCGTTTACAATTAGTCAATGACTAGTAACAGCAGTTTATACTCATGATAAGAAAAAAGGCCTTTGACATGCCTGGCCATGAGACCAAAAAATCCACCTCTTTTGTTTTTAATTATTTTTGCCCAAGTCCTGTGAAAATTTTCAAGCCATCTGCACCATTTGTGTAACTAAAGTAAGTTGAGGTATTGATGTTAACCATCTAGGAACATCCTTCCTCTTACGTCATTTGCAGTGAGTTCATTTAAATAAATTGGAAAATTATCTGTAAAATGATACCAAGCAGTCCAGCAACAGCTACCAGCAGTATGGATATATCACATGCAAGCTCCTCTGCCAACACCTTCATTATCAATCTCCTTATTAATGATCAGAGGTTGTCCTGCTGCTTCAATTTGTGAAAGCTTATTGATTCCTCCCCTATCCTGGATTCCCCAGAAGATTCCTCATGTGCTAGGGCTACTGATGCTGCTAGGAATAAAGCTTCATCCCATAAGGAAACCAAGAAAACTAGTTTCCAATAACACCTGACTGTGAAACAATCCTTTGCAAGAGGAAGCAGGTATGAAAGAAGCCATTCAGGTGCAAAGCAGATCACTGAAGCCATGACGGCTTTGCTACCATTAAATATGGTTTGAAGATCCACCATCAAATTAATGCACCTGGTCTAAGGCAGAGTTTATTACCTGTGCCCCCGCTACCAAATTACTTTGTACAAGAATAGCAGTTCTTCACCTGTACCAGGTTAAAAAAATAACTAATCTTAAAATCATAAAAATTGTTCACTTATCACTGAACAATACTATGCAGCCTATGTACTCCAATAATAGAGTAACACCAACACCCTACCTTAACTTGAACAAGAGAAAACAGACTGGGTAAAATGGTGCTTAGTATACAAAGAAGTAAAACAATGCTCCCCTATTCTTCCTGGAAAACTTTTGAGTCTTCTTACTGAAGATATAATTTTAATAAATCTTATTAAGCATCAGTTATGGACCTTTACCGATTAGTTTAATATATAGTAGTAACTCCAGCCCATATTTTTTTTCTTTTGCCAATCTAAGGAGGTTTTAGAGATTATAAATACTATATTGTCTTATATATTATTATTGAAATGTTTAGAATACAAGTAGATGTATATATTATGTAGCATTGTTAGTTATTTATGTATGTATGGCCAGATAATATACCTTTTAACTAAGAATGATTTTATTGGTGCATGGTCACATGACCAAATAGTATGGTATAAATGGTCAACATGGTTTGTCACACTACACACTCTGAGGAACGATTATATATTTGAAACATGTAGGTATCTGGTGACTAAGGAAGAACACTCTCAAACTGTTTCCACTGATGTTTGGTGTACCCTTTATGTGTACTTTTACCATATTTTTGTTTATTTAACTCCAACTCAATCTTTATATCCGTGTATAGACAACAGTGAGGTTTTATTCTCCTTATGGTATGAAGTGGAACAAACCATCTAGTTTGGAGTGCCGCTGCTTTTTACTTGGTTATGTTTATCTATCTATCTATCTATCTATCTATATATATATATATATATATATATATATATATGCATCATATATATACACAAACACATATATGTTTCGTGAACTATCTTCTAGAGTTTTACTATTGTGACTCCTAAGTGGAATAAGTTTCTTTTTTAATTGCTGCATTGGCTTTATCCATACACCCTACAACAGATGATGAAAGCCTCACAAAAAGATATGTTTATGTGAACACACTTATAAAGTACGAGGTGAGTGTTCTTCTTATGTGGGGTTTGAACTACAATACTGAATATCAAAAGAACGTGTGACCATAAAAGAAACCTTTTAATGAACAAATTATTTTATATTCAGGTGATTCCAAAGGTTTCCACATTACTATGTGAAGAAGTATGTTACTTTTAATTAGGGATGTGCGCTGACCCCAAAGTTTTGGTTTTGATTTTGGATCTGTAACTCCTGTGAGGTTTTGAATCTGGATTTGCTTTTGCAAAACCACACTAGTGTGTTTTGGTTTTGGATCTGAATTTTTTATCAAAAAATTATAAAAAGAGCTAAAATCACAAAACTTGGACTTTTGTTTGTTCCTACAGTATGAATAACCTCAATAACATTAATTTCCACTTATTAGAAGTAAACTCACAAGTAATTTCAAAAGAAAACAAAACAAAAAACAGAAATTTACTACAAATCAAACATGGAATATCCTTCCTCAAAACAATTAGTCATAGTAAACAAGCAGCAAACAAAATACCCCTAAATCATGTATCTATTGTCGAAGCTGGATTATTGGCTGAGACAAGATCAGTTTAAAATTGAATCGCAGCAACACCATCTTGCGACTGGCTGCAAGAAGCCATTTTGGAATTGAGATCGCAAGACGCCATTTTGCGAATGGCCGCCTAAGCGCCATTTTAGATAAACTCACACTTTAGTACATGTGGCAATATTACTATTAGCATCATGCAATTGCATCTGTGACCATTGCCATAAGTTATGGCAATTCACCAAAAGCCCATTTCATAACTTTACGTAGTTTGGGTGCTCTGGATAAAGTGTATATTATTATAATTCCCCTAAAGGATATATTTCAGAAATGGCTGTACAGTATGTCAAAATTGGATTGCATTAGCTAAACAGAGCAAATGGCCATGTGACAACTAGTCTATGAAAACAAGCTTCATGGACATAACATCTGCTCTCACTCCAGGTGGCCCTGCTCGAATACAGCAATTGGGTTGTTTGTAGCACCTTACATTACCAGGCTTCCTGCAATAAAATACCTTCAAAGCCAAGAGTGTTATCTGAGGTTTGGGTCTTGTAGCTGTGCTAATTTGCATTTACACAAGAACCTGGGAGAACAATGGACTGTACTTTTGAGCCTGGGAAGGGTGGGGGCTGCTGAGAGAGGGGAGGCATGTGGAACTATAAGGCTCAGCATTCCACACTGTTAGGTGTTCACTTAGTTTAAGTGAGATTTAAGTGCACCATTTCTCATACACACATTAATACGCACAATTGCGCTGTTAACTAGTCACATATTAGCAATGCATAAGATCCTGTATGAAAACGCTGTTTATTAGCTTCATGCGCACGCATCTGCCCAAGTTAACTAGCATCTTTACATCACACCACGCATACTTACACATTACATATTCACATAAAAGGTTTAATAAGCTTTAAGGTATAAGATTCAAGTATGTTCATTTACTATAATTGCTATGAAATAAAGATTATTTGGTAACTAAGGTTTTATACATGATAAGTAAGCCGTGATTGGTATTGTACTGATGCGTACTCTTTTAACAGTAATCCGGTACCATCGGTGTGGAGATTGCATCATGCATTCTCAAATTATGGACCGCAGAGATTTCAAGCAACAAAATGTATATAATATGAACAACTGTTAGGATGTTGCATGAGGCAGGAAACCAGAGACCCCCAGTTGTTAGAGGTTTTATTGTGTCAATTTGAATCAACCTGTTAAATGCCTTGTAACATATGCCCTCTCCTTTAGGACCAATGGTATTAGCAACAAACTTCTCTATTGTATTGTTTATTTCTGGGTGGTATAAATATGTGTGCTGACCCTGGATTCCTAGTTCTTGTGCTGAATGCTGATTGACGAGGGGTTTCTTGCTGATGCCTAACATTTGGACCAGAAAGCGCTGCATATGTATAATTGTACTTGGGTCTGTATAATCTCTTTGCGCTAAGATTATATGAGGATCATAGCGAGTAACTGCTGTACTTTAACTTGAATAATACTTCATGCTTTGGAACCACAGATTCTAGGTCTGGAGTCTTTATTTACTGTATGACTGCGTACGCAAATTAGCGTCATCCTTAGAGGTTTATAGGTAGGATATTAGAAGGTATCAGCAGGGGTATATAGAGGTTCAAAGGCAGTATCCATAATATAGCAACATCAGACATGAAAGTCCCCTACAAAAGTTCACATGTCCCCAGCACATTCCTATTCTGAGTGCCCAATCTGTATTTTCCTCCTAAGGGTGCTGGGCCACCAATGACTGGCACTCTGTGCCCTTGTAAAGCCCCGATCAATTAGCCTTTTTGTTGAGCAGTTCCCCCAAAACCTCTCCAACCATTAAAAACAGTGCTCTGTACCTGCGAGTCAGAAACAGTGCAGGTCGGACACAGTGTAGGTTACAGTGCAGGTCAGATGCAGTGCATGTCAGATACAGTGCATGTCAGATACAGTGCAGGTCGGATACAGTACAGGTCGGATACAGTGCAGGACACAGTGTGGATTGGATACAGTGTGGGTCAGATACAGTGTGGAATACAGTGCGGGACTGATATACAGTAGTGTGGGATACAGTGCAGGTTGGATATAGTGCAGACCAAATACAGTGTGTTATACAGTGAGGATTGAATACAGTGCCGGTTGGATACAGTGCGAGTTGGTTATAGTGTGAGTCAGATACAATGCAGTTTATATTGCAGGTCAGATACAGTGCGAGTCTGATATAGTACAGGTCGGAAACAGTGTTGGTTGAATACAGTGCTGGATAGAATCAGTATGTTATACAGTGTGGGTTGGATACACCAATAGTGCACTTACTGTGAAAGCAGTGTTGGCAGTGTGGGGTGCTGGTGGGGTCCTCAATGCGAGAGTGTCAGTGGTATCCTCAAGTGCAGGGTGTCGGCAGTGTCGGCAGAGAGGGGGTTCCAGTGGTGTCTTCAGTGCAGGGGTGCTGACATTGTTGGCAGTGTGGGGATGCCCTCGGTGTGTGAGTGGAGGCAGTGTGGGTTTGCTGACTCCATACTCAATACATGGGGCAGCAGTGTGGGGGTGCTGGCAGTGTCCTTAGTGCAGGGTGGTGGCAGTGTCAGCAAAGCGGGTGTGCCAGCGGTGTGCTCAGTGCATGTGTGCAGACAGTGTCGGCAGTGCAGTGATGATGGTGATGTCCTGAGAGTGGGAGTTTTGGCAGTGTGAGGTTGCTGATGGTGTCCTCAGTACGTAGGGTTTGCAGGGTGTCTGCAGTGTCCACAGCATGTATGTACTGACAGTGTTGGCAGTGCATGGGTGCCGGTTTTCTCCTCAGGGCCCAACTCAGACCAGTGTGGTGGGGTGAACGCAGGCATCTGAGCATCTTAATGCCATTTCTGAGGTGTTCATAAATAAGACGCAGCATCATAGTACATGTCACATGGTTGTTTTACACACTGTAGCACTCAAAGTGCTTGCGGTAGTGTATGGTCGACCACTAGTTCTGCGCTCACTTCCGAATATACTCGATGATACCGATTGTTGCATACACTTCCTGGAGATGATGTGGGACAGTGGTCATCTAAATACACACCACAATCACATGCTAAGACAAAGTGGGCATGCTAATGCCTTGCCATGCGATTGCAGGATTTGCATACTTTGGCTGTGTGTGAATGCATCTAGTGAACATTTTTGAATCAAGCCCTCAGTTTGGGAGTGCTGGCAGGTGTTGGTAGGGTGGGGTCACTGACAATTCCCTCAGTTTGTGGGGCAGCAGTGCAGGGGTGCTGGCAGTGTCCTCAGTGCAGGGTGCTGGTGTTGTTGGCAGAGTGTGGGTGCCAGCGGTATCCTTTAGTGTGGGGGTCCTGGTTGTGTAGGCAGTGCATGGGTGCCAGTGGTGTCCTCAAGGCAGGATGCCAGCAGTGTCAGCAGCTGAGGTGTTGGCAACGTGGGGTGCAGACAGTGGGGGTTAGCAGTAGAGGATGCCAGCAGTGCAGGGGTGCCTGCAGTGTTGGCAGTGGGGGGTGCTGGCAGTGTCAAGCAAGGGGGATGGGCAGCATCTTCCTAACTTTCTGTGCCCATTAAATTCAATGGGCTTAATGCTGATTGGCTGAGAGCCATGACAGATGGCTCTCTCTGCCAATAAGTGTTAAGTCCATTGAATTTAATAGGATTTTCTAAAATGGCCGCTTAAGGCAAAACCTTGTGATCCAACAGTGGGATAATGAGGTTTTTGCCTCAATTAGGGATCTGGGGCAGGCAGGGAGATCTGAGCTGTGTCTTGGATCCCCCTGGATCCTGAAAACTATTGATATCTTTGACAGGATCTCTTTTTGATTTTCTAAGAAATATAGGCATCACATTAATTACTGGTGGAATAAGTATTAACTACTGGTAATAATACTAATGGCACTTGTGGACCACTCTTTCTCTAGATTGTGTGTTTTCTCAAGAAGTGGTGCTGTTGTGAGTTGGTACTGAGCTGGGGTTAGTGGGTGCAAGTTACCCCATTCCATTTGTTTTGCATTGTAGGTGCACACAGAAGTAACCCCATGCCCACACAAGTAACCAAATGCCCACTCAGACATGTGGACGCACAAATACCACATGCCTGCACACACAAGTAACTCCATATCCACACACACAAGTAACCACATGCCCATACGGGATCAGTATACTGAGATCCCGACAGGTAAGTTTTTTTTCTATTTACTAACCTAACTTCCCCCACTTATCTAGTCTGAGAATCAAGGTATAATGTGAATGGTGACAGCTCTCTCTCTCCTTATAATACAGCTAACCAGTAGAAATTGTAATTTGTGCTACAAAATACAAATTTCTTTAATAGCATTTTGATGTGGCTTGATGCATTTCTCCACCAAACAGAGGCTGTTTCCTTAGAAGCAGTCTGTATGGTTGAAGCTATATGTTCATGTATCCTTCATATTTTTTCATTGTATTGTTTTATTGTGATTTTTTGCATTCTAGTATTAATACACTACATATTGATATATAGTAGTACCTTTAGTAAAATTTGTAAAACAGTGCTTTTTACATCTTTAATTTATCCCTGCAAAGGTAGAGAGTGCAGCATTTTTGCGTTATGTTGCTGTTGAATTTTGGAGGAACAGCTTTTCTTTATGGTACTGTAGTTTCAATTTGTTAGAAGCAGATTTTGATCAATAATATGTAATTGGTCGATTTAATTTTAGTGTGATTTTTGTAAACCCCACTTCCAATGTTTTCATGCATAGTTGAGTCGTTTTGCTTTCTTTCATTAGTGCCAAATGGAATTTACCTTTTTGGCTGCAGACCATAAGCATACAGTAGCTTCTGGTGCCCCAGCAATAAAGGGCAGCTGTGGTGTGTTAGCAAAGCCCAGCTCTGAACATTGGGCATAGTATATAAAACAAAATAAATAATTATGTATAATGTGTTATAAAATGTATGTGCAGCACAAAGGCGGGAAAGCAGATCCCGTGCTGCAGTGCTGTGGTGTGTAAAGATGGGTTCTGGGCAAGCTTATATGTATTTATATTACAAATAAAATTCACTTACTTTTTCCATGGTGGTAAAAGAGGATCTGTATCCACTTCGAAGTTATGTCTTTTTGGCTGCAATTCTTCCACAAAGACCACTTCTGGACAGACTTCTCCAAACAGTAGATGGGTGTACCTGGGTCCCACTGGTTTATTCCAGTCCTGAGCGGATTGCACTGCTGGACATCTTCTGATTTTGAATTGAAGTTAGCATGATGTTACTTGGGTTACAAGATGTGCTATTTAAGTTCTTTTGAAGAAGCACAAATAAACAGGCAAAATTAAGGACTGTTTGCAGTGGTCAGCCAAGGAAACTTAGTGCATCAGATGAAAGACACATCATGCTTAATTCCCTTTGAAATAAGATGTCCAGCAGTGTCATCATCTCAGAACTGGCAGAAACCAGTGGGACCCAGATACAACCATCTACTGTATGGAGAAGTCTGGCCAGAAGTGATCTTCATGGAAGAATTGTGACCAAAAATCCATACCTTGGACGTGTAAACAAGGCCAAGTGACTCAACTATATATGAAACATAGGAACTGGGGTGCAGAAAATGGATGCAGGTGCTCTAGACTTATTATTCAACATTTTATATATTTCTATGTAACAGAAGGCAGTTTGTTTACAAAATGGCTGGAGAGTGGTACAATTACGAGTGTCTGCAGACAACAGTGAAGCATGGAGTAGGTTCTTTGCAAGTATGGGGTTACATTTCAGCAGATGAAGTTGAGTATTTGGTCAGTATTAATGGTGTCCTCATTGCTAAAAATATAGGCAGGAACTTATCCATCATGTAATATTCTCAGGGAGGTGTCTGATTGGCTCCAAATCTATTCTGCAGCATGACAACAATACTAAACATTCAGTCAATGACATTAAGAAATATCTTCAGTGTAAAGAAGAACAAAGAGTCCTTGACGTGATCATATGGCCCCCACAGAACCCTGATATCAACATCATCGAGTTTGTCTGGGAAACCTTGAAGAGACAGAAGGATTTGAGCAAGCCAACATCCACAGAAGATCTGTTCTTAGTTCTTCAAGATATTTGGAACAACCTGCCTGACAAGAACCTTTAAAAACTGTGTGCAAGTGTAACTAGAATTGATGCAATTTTTAAGGGACTTCTCTGTCCATCCAGGGTAGAGGTTGCTCTATCTAATCAGGGGTTGCTGTGTCCATCCAGGAACAGTGGCTGCTGTGTCCATCCCTGGGCTGCAGTGCCCAACCAGGGCAGGGGCTGCTGTGTCCATCCAGGGGTTTATGTGTCCATCCAGGGCAGGGGCTGATGTGTATAAACAGGGATTTCTGTGTCCATACAGTGGTAGGAGCTGATGTGTCCATCCAGGGGTGCTCTGTCGATCCATGGCAGGGGCTGCTGTGTCCATCAAGGGCATGGGTTGCTGTATCTTATTCAGAAGACAGTGTAATAAAAAATATTTTGACACTGAAAGTATAGTACAGTGTATTAGTCATAAAAAATATTGTGACACTAAGTGGTAGCACAGTGTTTTATTCCTAAAATATATTGTGACACTGTAAGTGGTAGCACAGTGTATTTATAAAAAATATTGTGACACTGCAAGTGGTATCGCAATGTATTATTCATAAAACATATTTTGACACTATATGTGGTAGCACAGTTTATTCATAAAACATATTGTGACACTGTAAGTGGTAGCGCAGTGTATTCATAAAAAAATATTTTGACATTGTGAGTGGTTATGCAATGTATTATTCATAAAAAATAGTGTGACACTAAGTGGCAGCACAGTATTTTCATAAAAAAATATTGTGACACTGTAGGTCATTACTAACGCAGTGTAATATTCAAAATTGGTTCAAATTGACATGTGTGCTGTACCCCTATTAGTTCATGTTTGTTGATATGGAGAATGATCAGTTAAGTGGAGAACAGGAACCACATACTAGTGCTGGAGCTGCTACCAGTGCCACCAGTCATGATGACACTAGTCCGTTTATGTAATCTACTAAAGCCGATGTCCAAGGGCATTCAGGGCTTAAGTCAGGGCATCTAAAACTAATGAAGCAATATTTTACATTGGTAAATAATAAAAACATCAAAGGGAAAGTTAGCTGCAGAAAGACATAAAATTGGCAATATGCCCTTCACCACACATCATGGCAAGGAAAGGCTAAGGCCTTGGCCTTTATTTATGAGTGGTGGTTCTGCCTCTTATGATGATGCAAGCACAAATGAACATGCTGACATTGACATTGAGAATTATTCAATGGAAGTGCACCAGGATGAGGAGGATATTTGTGTAGCTGACACTAATAAGTATGTTGATGATGAGTATGTTGTTGATGAGGATGTTTTTGTATAAATCAGGCACATGTGCAAGAAACAGTTGTTGCTCATAATAAAGGAAAAGCCCATTGTCATGTCTGGGCATAAGACAAAAAAATCTACATCTTATGTGTGGAATTATTTCTACCTAAATCCAGACAATTGTAAAGCCATCTGTATCCTTTGTAAAGCCAGAGTAAGTAGATGTAGGGATCTGAAACATCCAGAAACCTCATCCATTTTACATCATCTGCAAAGCATTAATCCAAAAAGTTTTTGTAAAATTCAGAAACTTTGGCTAATTATTTTACAACAAGCAGTCCAGTATCATCTTGCTCCCTTCTCTCTGCTAGATCCAAGCACATGCCATCTTCACTACCAATACTTTCATCAACAATATCATCAATCATGTAGTGATTGGTTTGTTTTGGCCCTTAGAATACCAGCTACCACTGGGCAGCTGACATTGCTGGCAATGATATCTACATGCACAAACTGGATTTACAGAGGCAAGATGTTGTCGCCATCATCATCCAATTCCTCACCCTCATCAGTGCCTACATCATCTTTATTTACACATTATTAAATCATTCCCACAGGAATCCACCATTATACCGTAGGTGCCTCTGTAATTTTTTATGTAATTGATGGTAAAGGTCTTCCTCGTAAAAATTGTAGTTCATTTTGATGAACTTAACCTTTTCCAAATTTTGAGGTAGCAGCTTCCTACGCCAATCGTTAACAACCTTCATGGCTGTGCTAAAAACTCTTTCGGAGTACACACTAGAGGGTGGGCAGCTCAAGTAAAGCAAAGCCAGTTTGTGCAAGGGCCGCCGAATTGCCTTTTTTCCTGCTATCAGTTAAACAGACTGTCTTACATGTCTATTTGGATGCTCTCATTAAAAATAGTCATCATCCATTCTTTGAATGGTGAGTTTATCAGATGGAGTCATGGTAGAGGTCTCATTAATTTAAATTCTTTTAGACTAAACCAGATGTCAAAACTTGGTTGAGTTGACTCATCTGCATCACCAGTGGGTCATTTGTGAAAGTTTAGTGTTTTCTTGGCCAATGCACTTGCTGGAGAAACTGAAGTAGGAACCATCTCTGCATCACGTGCCTCTTGAGCTGACAATTTACTTATCAACAGGTCTTTGAATCTCTTCATATCTGTGTCCACTGGGAAGAAAGACACAACATATGACTTAAACCTAGGAATGAGAACGGTCGCCAAAATGTATTAATCCGATTGGAAGGTCCTGACGACCCTTTTTTCCTGATGAAGCGAATAAAGGACTTGATCTACAAATCAAATGTACTTTGCAGAATCCCTTTGTTTTAGTTCCTCCTTCATTTTCTCAAGTTGGTTTTACAACAGTCTAATTAGGGGAATTACCTGACTCAAGTAGGCAGTATCTGAACTCACTTCACAGGTGACTACTTTGAAGGATTTCAGCACTTTGCACTACATAGAAAGTATTTTCAACTGAGCTTGAGTAAAGTACATTCCCCCTCCTTTTCCTATATCATAGTTCACTATGTAGCTTTAAATGGCTTTTTGTTGTCCCTCAATCCAATAAAGAATATAAAGGGTGGAATTCCACCTTGTAATTACCACTTACTTTAGCTGGTGGCAGGGCAAATTCAACATTTCTTGGAGGTGCTGCAATCTTCTACATGCACCTGATGAATGGCAAAAATGTACAGATTTTTTTTGGGCCACAGAGAGCATCTCCTATATGCCCTCTTTAAATTTGAAAAAAATATTTTAATCCACAAAGTTGATTTTGTGGACAAAACAAGGGACATATCTTTAACCCATGCTCTTCCTTCCTCCCTCATAAATTTGCTTCAGAATCAAAAAATTTAAATAAATTTACTATGATTCAACATTTCCTTTCCATTCCCTTCCTTCAACTCCATACATACTCCATCTCCCTCAGGCCTCTTGATTAATGAAAACATATGTTTCTTTATGTGCAATGTAGGGTGTTGAACTGCCACATGTTTGTGCTGCCCACTGCGGCTTTAAAGTGGAGATTTGTAAGAAAAACCAGCGTTCTATTAACCAGTGCTTTGTATGTAGCAGGACACCTGAAACCCAGAAAAGGAAGGCTAAGCCGCGTATCTGTCAAATGGGTGGTGCCCACCTGAACAGGCTCAACTCTTGCCTATACTGTGTATTATTTTTCTGTTTCAGTAAGAAACATATTCATGAATATGAGAAGGTTAAGAGACATAGTCTAGCTATAGATTTGTTGTAGAGGGTATATACTGTTTAATGTGTCAAGATTATATATATAAGAAAGACATGGAAAAAATTGCCAAAGAGGATCAAAGAAGATTTTGGAAATTGCATGCTTTTGTTCCATCCTTGGTTTCACCTTGCCAGTAGGCAATGACAGATGTTGGCGAAAACTGTTCAACATGGAGTCAACAAAACGGGTATAACACCAAGAGAAGGAAAATTACCACAAACTACAACATTGTTCTGTGAGGTTTAAACAATCTTGGGAACATGTTTTATGAACTTTACTGTTTAGCCACTTTCCCACCCTGGTCTGCTAAGAGATTTCTTACTTTCTGACTGTCACAAGTGAGCTTGGTTTGTGAAATGTCTTTTCAGGAGTTCTACTCTGGGCACCGATGTACAAACATTCCATATAGGTTACTGGACCTTGTATGGACACATGCATGACATTTAGAATGGTATGAGCAACAGGATGCACACGAGTTTCTAATTGCAGCATAAGACGTACTGCACAGACATTTCAAGATTTTACAGGCTTCCAGTCTGATAGAACCTGTTAAGTATGCCATGGTGTTTCCACAAAGATAAACCCATTTTAGGACATCAATTTGGATTTGCCAGGCTCATCTAGTCCAATTTTTCCACTGAGCCCAGGAAGTGGAAGTGGTGTGGTGAATGGAGAAAGTCATGTGTCTGAAACATAATGGGTATGATATCCTGGCTGTTGGTATACCACTGTTGAGAATACCGACAGTGGCATCATGACAGCCATAATCCCAACACCCATAGGAATGCATGTTAAATATTTTACCATAACTCCTAACCTAACACTAACTCTCCCTTCCCGGTGCCTAAACTTAACCCCCCCTTCCTAGTGCCTAAACTTAACCTCCCTGCACCCTAAACCTAAGATGTCCTTCCGGGTGCCTAACCCTAAACCTCCCCCTAATGCTTAAAAATATAACCCCACTACCTAACACTTACCTCCCCATACACTCCAGTTCTTACTCTTTGGGATGTCAATGGTTGGGATACTAGTGCCAGGATCCCAACCTGACAGGATTTTGGTGCTGGTATTTAGACCATCGGCACCATGCACGCCGGGATGCCGACTACATCCAATCTGGAACAACAACCTTAACAGACTGTCTTAGAAGGTTTACACAGCCAGAGCATCTAGGAAGTAGTGCCAAAATCAAATGTAGTGGTTGCCATAGTTTCCAAGAATCTTCTAAGCAGCTCATTATGAAGAAACTGCCTATTGTGTGTCTTTTCTTCAAAAACAGTTTAAACATTCAGTTAAACTAAGGCAGAAGATTACAACACACTTGGAGGTAGACATGACACCATTCATGGCCACCAGCAAAGAGAGCAGAATGAATGGTCAGTATCATCAGCCTCAAGATAGTTAAAACCATGACAATCCTTGATTGGAGTAGTTAATTACAGAAGAACCTTGTATAGTGCACATGACACAATCTTTTTCAGACAAGACAAAGACCAAGGGTTCAATTGTGAAGATTTGACTATCACTAAGGCTAGCATTGAAGATGTTTTTGATAGCGAAGGATATTTGCTTTTTTATCATAAGCAATTTCTAGAAAATGAGTAACTTTATCAGCATTTGTAAAAATGTGAATAAAAAATAGATCTAATCAAGAATTCTTCAATGAAACATAGACCTGATTGAGATTTTTTGACAAAGCTGATAGAAGACAGGAGTAATGCTGGGGTTGCACCAGCCCATTTTGATTCTTGAATGGGTGGAAGAACTATTAATGTGGCAGCACACAAAATTGAATTTTGGGATTATTAAAGTATTTGTACTAACCATCTCTCAATATGCTTCTGGGATTATGTATGGGAAGGCTGGGAGGGAAGGGGAGGGGGGAGAACATCTCCAGATACCATCAAATATCCTTTCCATTTGGTGCATGAGTTGCATCTGAACAAACATGGCTGTTATTATCAAGGAAATACAAGTTCATCTGTTGTTACACATTGGAATGAAAGTTTAAGAAAAAAAGGCAACCAGGTTGATATCTAGAAAACTCAAGGTTAAAAAGGCATTAGAATATTTTGCAAGTATATCTTTTTGTGATTTTAGTTAAAATATAGTATGAAATAAATAAGTAAGCAACAGAGCAGCAGCACAAACACAAGGCAGTTTAATTATATAGGACATCTATGAAACATTGCCACACTGCAGTGACAGAAAGGATGGCAGTTTAATAAACTATAAAAATGTCAGTCAGCAATGTCCCTAACAGCGCAAAATGCAAAAAAAATAGATGGAAGATGGAATTGCCAGTGGTCCCTCAACCCACCCTTATGTTGTATATATTGAACAGGACATGCACAGTTTATCTAACCAATCACTTCAGTAATAGGGACTGCCACTTGAGTCAGAAGTGATTGGTTTGTTTGGGCCCCGACAAAACAAACTGCCAATGGGCAGCTGACATTGCTGACATTAATCTCTATGTACAATCTGGATCTACAGAGGTAAGATGTCATCACAATTATAATCCTCAGCCTCATCATCAGTGCAAACATCATCTTCACACAATAATAATTTGCCTCCACTGAAATCCACAATTACAGTTGCCTCTGGACTATTACGCAGGTTCCTAGCTATGCAAAAACTCTTTCTGAGTACACACTGCAGGGCTGGCAGATTAAATAAAGCAAAGCAAGTTTGTGCAAGGGCCTCCAAATGTCCTTTTTATCATGTCATTATGCACAGTGTGAAATGCATATTAGGATGCTATCATTAAAATGATACTCATCCTTTTTTTGAATTGCAACCATATCAGATAGAGATGCGGTAGAGGTGTCAGAAATTTTTGACAATTCTGCTAGATCCAACAAGATGTCAAACTGTTTCATTGACTCATCTGCATCAGCAGTTGGTCTCTGCTAAAAGCTGATATTTTTCTTGGCTGCCGCAGTTACCAGAGAAACTGAAGGAGGAGATGTCGCCATGTCACTTGCTGCTTAAGCTGACAGTTTGGTTGCCAACAGCCCTTAACATCTTTTCATATCTGTGTCTATTGGAAAAAAAATACATTACATCTGACTTAAACCTTGGATCGAGCATAGTTGCACAAATGTATTGATCCAATTTTAAGATGCTGACAACCCTTTGATCCTGGCAAAGTGAATGAAGGACTTGATCTACAAGTCCAACATATGTAGCAGAATTGTATCATTTCAGCTCTTCCTTCAGTTTCTCATGCTGCTTTTCAAAAAGTCTTATTAGGGGAATAACCTGACTCAAACTGGCAGTGTCTGAACTCACTTCACAGGTGTCAATTTCAAAGGGTTTTAGCACCCTGCACAAAACAGAAAGTATGCTTCACTGTGCTGGAGTAAGATACATTATCCCTATGTCATGGTTCTTTGAGTAGCTTTTGATGGCTTTTTGTTATTCCTCCATATGTTAAAGCATATAAAGGGTGAAGTTCTACCTTCTTACTACCTCTTCTTTCAGCTGGTGGCAGGGAAAATTCAACAGTTCTTGCAGCTGCTGCAATATTCTACATTCACTGGCTGAATGGCAAAAATGTCTCAAAATTTTACAGGACACAAAAAGCATCTCCTGCATGGCCCTGTCATTTAGTAAATATTTAGCACCACCAAATTGATTATGTGAGCAAAAGATGGGATGTGTTGGAATTCACCCAGCTGTAATGCGCTCACAATACTTGCGGCATTGTCAGAAATGAAAACTCCCGAGGAGAGCCCAAGCAAGGTAAGCCATTTTGTAATGACTTCCCTGAATTTTTCTAAAAGGTTGATACTGGTATGCCTCTTATTAAAGCTGGAAATTCAATGAGCTAGCATTGCTGCTGTTCCTACTGCTAAAAGCAATTCAACCATCCAGTGGGCATTTACAGTCACAAAATATTTATTTTGCCCAGTACCACATTTCCACATATCTATGGTTCAGTGGACAGTGCATTTGTTTAATGTTCATGTATAGGCGGGGAATTACTTTTCTAGTAAAATTAAATCTATATGGGAATTGGTAGCTGGGACAAGAGACTTCAATTAACTGTCTAAAACCCACTGCATTTATTGTAAATATTGGGCGCAGATCTAATAGAAGCAGAGCTTGCAAGGTGTCAGTGATCCGTTGTGCAACTGGGTGACAGATCTTACACTTAGTTGCTATTGCAAAGTATTGTTTAACAGGCAATTGTTTTTTTGAATCTACTAGTAGTCTTCTTGATCCCTTTCTGGGATTAAGATACAGTAGCAACAACAGCAGACCTAAAACTCAAGGATTCTTCTAAGGAATCCTGAATATGGGAAGAATCAGTTAGCCTTTTTAAATTGGACACAGGAGTACTTTAATTTATTAATGAGGATATTGTTGATGAAGAGGTGATTGGTGGTGGAGATGGCAGGTGCTTGGATCTAGCTAAGCGAAAGGAGCTAGCTGAATCTGGACTGCTTGTTAGTAATATCTTTTTAGTTGTATAAGTTTATTTTTTGCTACAAACTTTTCATGAACATGCTGCAAATGATGTAAAAGAGAGGAGGTTCCAAAATGGATAAGGTCTCTACCTCTACTTACTGTGCATTCATAAACACTACAGATGACTTGACAATTGTCAGAATTTTGGTAAAAATAATTCCACACATAAGAGGTGGATTGTGTTATACCTCAGCAAAACAATATCATAGGCAATAATTGCTTCCACTGGTGACTTACTCAAACAACATCCTCATCAACAGCATCCTTATAAAATCCTCATTAGCACCAGAATCAGCTACAGAAATATCTATATCATCCTTTTGTACTACCACTGTCAAATCCTATATTTCTATGTCAGGCTTGTCAGCATGTTAACTTGTGCTGCTCATCTCTCCATTTGCAAAGGGAGCAGAAATGGTGGAAGTAAATAGTATTGGAAAGGTCAGGTTCACACATTACACTTGCGGACAAAATTAGGTGTTTTTTTTTTCACACCTCTTCTAGACTCTGAGGGGTATATATACCAAAGTGCGGGTTTTCAGAAGTTAAGATATTGCCCATAGCAACCAATCAGATTTTAGCTATTACCTTCTAGAAGGTTATATATAAATGTTAAGTAGAATCTGATTGGTTGCTATGGGCAACATTATCTCCTTCTAAAAACTCCTGCACTTTATTACATATACCCCTAAGTGAGAACGGTATAAATCATCATCATAAGAGGCAGAAGAAGGTGCCTCACTAACAGTTGCAAAACCACCACTCATTTATAAAAGCTAACAACTCAGGCCCTCATTCAGAGGCGGTCGGAGGATGCAAGCAGCCGCTCAGAAACTGGGCGGCTGCTTGCATCCTGACCGGCCACCTCTGTTTCGGTTGTTAGGCTGTGGGTTTACACCCACAGCTCTAATGACCGCTAGGGTGATGGTCGCGATTGTCATAGACCATCGGGGCTTATGACGAGAGAAAATATAAATAGTGTATTGCAGTCAATACATAATCCCAACATTTCGGGACACACACGTCCCTTAATCAAGACCCTTGTTTAAGTGACGTGTGTGTCCCAAAACGTTGGGATTATGCCGCATGTTTGTTTAGAAGTCATTGCTATTCATTCCTATGCCAGAGGGCACCAGAGCATGCTGCTGTGGCTGTATTGAGTGCCGATCCAAAGTTGCTTTTATATATATATATATATATATATATATATATATATATATAGGAGTTCAAGTCCCAGTAGCACTCATTAAAAGAGTCAATGAGGGAGTGCACGGTACATATGATAATGGTAGATAGCAGATACAAAGAACCAGCACATCCAGTAAATAAATGCAAAAAAATCTGTATTCAAATGGGAGCAGAGAGCGGCAGCATGAATGATAACAGTCACTGATAGAGTCCAATAAAGGTGAAGTATAACTTGATAATATACTTAATAGAAACCAAGGTGGTCACCAAACTGTCAGTATGCATCTCACCGGACCCTAGAGCAGCAAGCCTAATCTCAGATTACAGATTCTCAGAATACAGATTTTTTTGCATTTATTTACTGGATGTGCTGGTTCTTTGTATCTGCTATATATATATATATATATATATATATATATATCGAAATCACAGGGGCTCTGCATTCACCATAATAACTGACAATAATGATAATCCATGGGGTTTTGGTTCATGAATTGATCAATGCATTTAAGCTTGCAGCCTTCGTCACGGGACCATAGTTTACTGCAAGTCCCTACTCTATTGCTCAGAATTATAACATGGAAATACTGTAGCTTTCACATTAGTGTTAAACTCAGGGTGTGCTGTCAAGGTTTGAAGCTTACAGCAACTTTGCCTTTAAATGTGAGACAGTCACCAAGCACACCTGTTGCAAAGCACCTAGGAAAACAGCTGACACAAGTTAGATTAAACAGGTTAAAAGGGGTGCATGAGAAAATGTGATCACAAAATGATTAATTAAAAAAAATAATCAAATAAACAAAAAGCACTAATCCATGGCACTCACCATTCCTAGATTTGGGCTGCAACATGATATGTGACCACATTGTTTAAATAGAAATCACAAGGGCTCTGCACTCACCATAATAACTAACAATAATAATAAACAGTGAGCAATAGAGTAGGGACTTGCAGTAAACTGGGGTCCGTGATGAATGCTCCAAGCTTAAATGCATTGAGCAATTCATGAACCAAAACCCCACTGTTTATTATTATTGTTAGTTAATATGGTGAGTGTAGAGCCCCTGTGACGCCTCTCATTTAACCCTCACCAGGATAAAGCAGTCGGGAAGCCGGCTGTCAGGCTTACGTCCACTGGCTTCCCGATTGCATACTATTTTGGTTACCTCAGAGGTCACAATATTGATTTTTTTTTCATCTAATTAAAGGGCCAAAAGGTTGCATCCAACTTGCTGGCTCAAAACGTATTGATATAATTATTAATAGAGTTGAGGACTGTGCAAAGATGATGGTTGGGGATTGGAGGTATGGGCCTTCATAGAGGACCAGGAAGTTGACGGCCTTGCATTATCATGATGACTACTGGCAGCAGCTACAACATGTGGTTCTTGGCCTTGCTCTCCTGTCATATGACAGCCCTCCATATTTTCTGCAGGCTTGAAGCAGTGTCACAGGCACCAATAGTGTAACCAAGGTGCGGTTACAAAATTCACACACAATATTTTTCTTTCAGGTCCAGAACATGGGCCCAGAGCACAGATTGGTGACGACTGGAGTCGGGCAGCACTAGGATGTTTTGCTGTATATTTTGTGGCTAACCTAACACACACACACACAAAATAAATAGAATAAATAGACAAAAGACACTTATTTTTTTCAGAACTTGGTCCCAGAGCACAGATTGATGATGACTGGAGTCAGGCAGTACTAGGTTGCGTTGCCAAATTAATGGATCTTGTGCGGCTAAGCCTAACATGCACAGACACACAGAGAATTATTTGAAAAAAAGACAATTGATTTTAATCTTTTTTATGCTCCAGAATTTGGGCCCAGAGCACAATTGATCACAACTGTAGTCGGGCAGCACTAGTTTGCAAATTGCATTGCTGGCTGGATTTTGTGCGATACTGTGGTTAAGCCTAACATGCACGCACACACACATAGAAAAATATAAAATACACTTTTATTTACTTTTTCTTTAGCATGACTGGAGTCAGGCAGCACTAGGTTGCAACTTGTGTTGCTGGCCAGATCTTGTGCGGTACTGCAGGTAAGCCTAACACGCATGCACACACACACATAGAAAAATATAAAAGACACTTTGATTGATTTTTTTTTACTACATATATTTTTTTTGAGTCCAGAACTTGGGCCCAGATGGACACAGCACCAGTCCATATGCATCTGCAGTTCTGCACCAGCCCAAATGGATACAACAGACATGAAAAACACAAGCCCAGGACACAGCAGAGAGCACAGACAGCCCAGATGGATCAGCAACAGCCTAGATGGATACAGCAGACAGCACAGTGACAGCACCAGACCAGAATGGATCAGCTGTCACCAGCCCAGGACACAGCAGACAGCACCAGTACCTCTCCCAGCCCTTCGTTACACACCCTCCCTGTTCAGTCTCCACAGCTGGAGTGAAATGGCATCCGTCGCTTGGTCCCTCATATACTACATTGATCATAGAGACGAAAGCTGCAAACCGCAAGATTTCAGACTCTGTTGTTTTGACTCGGTTTTGAGATCCGAGTCAGGCAGGAAACTCCAAGCCCGCTTGGATCCGACTCGGTTCTGCTAAATTTGTGTGGGTTCAGATCTCTGGAATCCGAAGCCGCTCATCTCTAGTTTAAAACCATATGATCGACTGTCATTTGCTCCCATACATTACCAGGTTTTCATTCCAACCAGTCAGATTGGACAGATATCTGACAGATAATTGTATAGTGGATGCCAGCTTAAGGAGCTTACATTCTTTTTTTAAAAAAATTAGGGAGTTCTTAAAATAAATTTTTTCATTATTTACTGAATTACAAGACAAAATTGTCTGATATATTACACTGCAGCCAATACTGTGATATAGAATACAGGACTCTAAAGACTGGTGGATTATTATTATTAGAACTGTAAGAAATGGTTTCAATTAGTGCATCTAACTCTTACACACATAGGGTTAGATTTACTGTCCCTCAGTTTGTAAAGCCTCTGATGGTCATTGGTTTTGATCGCTGGATTTATGGCAGCAAAAATAAATGATAAACCAGGCTGGATAAGCATTTATTTCTATCACTGCTCTAAATCCATCAGCCAAATCCGACAATCATCAGTGGCTTTGCCAAACTGCAGGACAGTAAATCTCCCCCATCCCCAAATATGTAATTTCATGCTTATTACTGCACAGATAGGTATAGTACAACATATGACAGGAGCCAGGAACTATTATGATTATGAGGAAAGGATTTTTCATTTTGGGAAAAAAAATGGTATCACAGAAGAAATATATTTTTCCAGTAATAGAAAATCCCCCCATATGTGAACATGAAGCTGAATATTAAAATCTCTAGCACAGTAATTTATCTGTTCATCACTATTGTACTCTAAACATATTTTATGGAATCTGAATGGAATGTTTGTTTTTAAAATGTTTTTTAGATTGTAAGCTCTCAGGAACAGTGTTCTCTACCCAATGTGCTTTTCCTCCCTTCACTTATGGAATCGGTATAATATCCCGGCATCGGAAGCCAGACCATTCAATATCCCAACAGGGGCAGTAAGTACCCTAACCCTCTCCCTCTCCCCCCCTACCCTAACCCTCCGTGGTGCCTAACCCTAACCTCCCCCCCTAGTGCCTAACCCTAACCTCCACTCAGTGTTGCCTAACCCTAACCCAACATTGCTGCACCCTAAATGTATTCCTCCTGTGGGGGTGCTTATATTTAACCGGCCATGATGCCTTACCCTAAGCCCCCTCCGCATTGCCTAACCCTAACCATCCCGCAGGGTGCCTAAACATAAACCTCAACCCTACAGCTAAGACCTTTGAAGCCCTGCTTACCTTAGTTCAGGATGATGGCTGTTGGGATTTTGGCGTGGTGCTAAAGATAGGTGCCAGGATTTTGACTCCTATCTTTAGTCCCAGGTCAGACTCCCACTGACTCCAATGGCTGGCATCCCGACCTTGGGTAAACTAACTACATCTCTCACTTACACCATCATCTTTTCCCCATGGCCAACAGCAGCACCAACCCTATGGGCTCTGCTTACACTGCTGTTATCAATAGTATAACTGCTGATCCAGCAATGGTTATATACATTGTATCCAATGTTCTGCAGTGTTTATATACATTGTATCCCATGTTCTGTAGTGTGTATATACATTGTATCCCATGTTCTGCAGTGCTAATATACATTGTATCCCATGTTCTGCAGTGTTTATAAACATTGTATCCCATGTTCTGCAGTGTTTATATACATTGTATCCCATGTTCTGCACTGTTTATATACATTGTATCCCATGTTCTGCAGTGTTTATATACATTGTATCCCATGTTCTCCAGTGTTTATATACATTGTATCCCATGTTCTGCGGTGTTTATATACATTGTATCCCATGTTCTGCAGTGTTTATATACATTGTATCCCATGTTCTGCAGTGTTTATATACATTGTATCCCATGTTCTGCAGTGTTTATATACATTGTATCCCATGTTCTGCAGTGTTTATATACATTGTATCCCATGTTCTGCAGTGTTTATATACATTGTATCCCATGTTCTGCAGTGTTTATATACATTGTATCCCATGTTCTCCAGTGTTTACATACATTGTATCCCATGTTCTGCAGTGTTTATATACATTGTATCCCATGTTCTCCAGTGTTTATATACATTGTATCCCACATTCTGCAGTGTTTTGTGCTCAGAGTCTTTTCTTGTTTTGTTAATTCTGTACCTGTTTATATACTTTGTAAGGTGCAGCAGACCCCATTTGGCAGCCACATAATAAAAAAAAACAATAATTAAAATATTTTATAAATAATAAAATAAATAATTGTATTGCCTTTTAGGGATATAAGTGCCCCTTTAAAGACAGCTGTTCAAATTTTTTTCTGTCACTGTATGTTTTGGGAGCTGCACCCACTGTGAGTTCACAAATGAATGATAGAGCGCTGGCTCTGAATCAGGGCATCTTTTTTTTTTATGGAGCAGCGTCCTGGCCGCTCCCATTGCTGTGGGTTGCCACCCACAGCTAATGTGAGCGGCCAGGATGATGGTCTCGATGGTCAAGACCATTGCGACCATTGGGCTTGCGATGAGACCCTTGTGTTAGGGTCTCGTGGCCGCAAGTCCCTGAGAGCTTTTGGCTCAAACAGAGCTGAAAGCTCTCACACTGACATCATTTGTGATGTCAGTGGGCCACCACAAATGATAGGCATTCTCATGGGAACGCCTCCATTTGGGCAGCCACCCCAACACTCAACATCCACAGCACGCCCCCTTTGGTGCAAGACCCGAAGCGACGGATTGCCCGTCACTATCCGGGTCTCGCGCATGCAAACAACGGAGCCGGCTCCATTGTGTGCATGTGCTCTGGGCCACCATCGATCCGGTTGCAAGCACTCAGCCCTTGCGACCAGGTCAGAATCAGGCCCTGAGTCCGAAAACAAAGTAATAAAGAGAACTTGCATGTTTTTCAGACTTAAAAAACTCTCATGATTTAAAATCACATTCAGATGTTTTCCCATTTTGAAGATAAAACTCAACCACAGCTAAACTACCACCCTATTACATTTGGCCCTTGATAGGTAAATCCATTGTTTTTGAAAATATTATTGCAGCTGTGTAACACAAATACAAGTACTGCAGCAATTTCCAATCATTGTAAGTACATAATTAACCCATGCATTCAAGGAGCTTAATACATGTTTCTACTTTATACATTGTTTGCTTTCTCCTTTTGCTTTGAGCATCCCGGCTGCAGATCATGTTCTGATTACACACAGATTGTGCCCTGATCAGATTTCATCTCAGAGACCAAAAAGTAGAGACACAAATCACTGCGCTACCAATAGGAGAGCGACACATGTGAGATTACTGAGAATCATACAATGTAATATTAATCTTTTATCATACAACTAGTTTATATATTACATTATTTCATATTTACATGATGTGTTATACATCTAACATTTCCCATTTCAAAATAAAACTATTATTTTTCTGAAAAAATATTATGCTGGGAAAACACTCTCCAGTTATCTGTCTGGTGGGAAGGAAAATCTGGTCTGTTTTCTAGTGTTTGGGAGCAAATTTCTATTGACATTTGCTCCCATACATTACCAGGTTTTCATTCCAACCAGCCAGATTGGACAGATATCTGACAGATAATTGCATAGTGTATGCCCATCATAAGAAATTGATCAATAAACATAAACCTTTTATTACTGTACATCTGCAGATCCGAAAGGAGTAGATCATAGTAAAATATCGGTTTAGGACTAATCCTATTCTATGGGCTGGATTCAATTTGCCATGATAAAATAAAAACTTAATGCCAGAAAAGTTTTTGCACTATTCACCAGTTTTGTTGCGTTATTTTCTCATCTTTTCGCAATGTGCACTCTTATTTTTCACCCTATCCTATTTCAAAAGATGCAAAATCAGCCTGTACCCTATAAAAAGCCTAACTGACATAGGAAATCAATATAGAAGTTTAGTAATAAACCTAATAAAAGAATTTTGGTTTCTTAAATTGTGTCAAATGGCAGTTATATGCATATTTAGATAAGTGTGGAAAAATTATAAAAACTAATATATTTTGTAGAAAATAATTACTTCTGTTAAAGTGGGGCTACATTAAATGGGTGCTAGTATAATTTATAATAATACGAACAATGATAACATATTTTATAAATTAAATACAAATTAATCTTATTGCCAGTACACCCAGTCACTGTATGTGTTGAGTGCAGCACCCCCTGTCACTTCACAAATGAATGATAGAAGATATGATCAAAGTATAAAGGGAAATCCACTGTTTTTGAATATGTGATTGCGGCTGTGTAATATAGAAACGAGTACTGCAGTGATTTCCTATCATTGTAAGTACATAATTAACCCATGCATTCAAGGTTCCTAAAACTGGTTTCTACATTATATTTTATCTGCTTTCTCCTTTTGCTTTGAGCGTCCTGGCTGCAGATCATGTTCTGATTACACACAGATTGTGCCCTGATCAGATTTCATCTCATAGACTAAAAGGCAGCGACACAAATCACTGCGCTACTAATAGGAGAGTGACACAAATCACTGCGCTACTAAGTAGGAGAGTGAAACAAATCACTGCGCTACTAATAGGAGAGTGACACAAATCACTGTGCTACTAATAGGAGAGTGACACAAATCACTGCGCTACTAATAGGAGAGTGACACAAATCACTGCTCGACTAATAGGAGAGTGACACAAATCACTGTGCTACTAATAGGAGAGCGATACAAATCACTGGGCTACTAATAGGAGAGTGACACAAATCACTGCACTACTAATAGAAGAGTGACACAAATCACTGCGCTACTAATAGGAGAGTGACACAAATCACTGCGCTACTAATAGGAGAGAGACACAAATCACTGCGCTACTACATAGGAGAGCGACACAAATCACTGCACTACTAATAGGAGAGAGACATAAATCACTGCGCTACTAATAGGAAGTGACACAAATCACTGCACTACTAATAGGAGAGTTACACAAATCACTGCACTACTAATAGGAGAGCTACACAAATCACTGTGTACTAATAGGAGAGCGATACAAATCACTGGGCTACTAATAGGAGAGTGACACAAATCACTGCACAACTAATAGAAGAGTGACACAAATCACTGCGCTACTAATAGGAGAGTGACACAAATCACTGCGCTACTAATAGGAGAGAGACACAAATCACTGCGCTACTACATAGGAGAGCGACACAAATCACTGCACTACTAATAGGAGAGTGACACAAATCACTGCGCTACTAATAGGAGAGCGACACAAATCACTTTGCTTCTAATAGGAGAGTGACACAAATCACTGTGCTACTAAGAGGAGAGTGACACAAATCACTGCACTACTAATAGGAGAGTGACACAAATCACTTTGCTTCTAATAGGAGAGTGACACAAATCACTGTGCTACTAAGAGGAGAATGACACAAATCACTGCGCTACTAATAGGAGAGTAACACAAATCACTGCGCTACTAATAGGAGAGTGACACAAATCACTGCACTACTAATAGGAGAGTGACACAAATCACTGCACTACTAATAGGAGAGTGACACAAATCACTGCACTACTAATAGGAGAGTGACACAAATCACTGCGCTACTAATAGGAGAACAACACAAATCACTGCGCTACTAATAGGAGAGCGACACAAATCACTTTGCTTCTAATAGGAGAGTGACACAAATCACTGTGCTACTAAGAGGAGAATGACACAAATCACTGCGCTACTAATAGGAGAGTAACACAAATCACTGCTCTACTAATAGGAGAGTGACACAAATCACTGCACTACTAATAGGAGAGTGACACAAATCACTGCACTACTAATAGGAGAGTGACACAAATCACTGCACTACTAATAGGAGAGTGACACAAATCACTGCGCTACTAATAGGAGAACAACACAAATCACTGCGCTACTAATAGGAGAGTGACACAAATCACAGCGCTACTAATAGGAGAACGACACAAATCACTGCGCTACTAATAGGAGAGTGACACAAATCACAGCGCTACTAAATAGGAGAGCGACACAAATCACTGCGCTACTAATAGGAGAGCGACACAAATCACTGTGCTACTAAATAGGAGAGCGACACAAATCACTGTGCTTCTAATAGGAGAGTGACACAAATCACTGCGCTACTAAAAGGAGAATGACACAAATCACTGCGCTACTAATAGGAGAGTGACACAAATCACTGCGCTGCTAATAGGAGAGTGACACAAATCACTGCGCTACTAAATAGGAGAGCGACACAAATCACTGCGCTACTAATAGGAGAGTGACACAAATTACTGCGCTACTAATAGGAGAGTGACACAAATCACTGCGCTACTAATAGGAGAACGACACAAATCACTGCGCTACTAATAGGAGAGTGACGCAAATCACTGCGCTACTAAATAGGAGAGCGACACAAATCACTGCGCTACTAATAGGAGAGTGACACAAATCACTGCGCTACTAATAGGAGAGCGACTCAAATCACTGCGCTACTAATAGGAGAGCGACACAAATCACTACTCTAGTAAATAGGAGGGAGACACAAATAACTGCGCTACTGATTATTAGAACGCCACAAATCACTGTGCTACTAATATGAGAGCAACACATGTTGGATTACTGGGAATCATACAAGGTAATAATAATATTTTATCATGCAACTTAGTTATATATTAAATTATTTCATATTTACGTCATTGTTGTATTGTACATCTAACATTTCACACTTCAAGATAAAACTGTTATTTTTCTGAAAATGTCTAAGAACTTGATCAAAAAAGTTAAAAATTGTTTCTGACAAATCCGAAAGGAATAGATCAGAGTAAAATATTGGTTTTGGACATCCTATTCTATGGGCCAGATTCAATTAGCCTTAATATAATTAAAATGTTATGCCAGAAATGTTTTTGCACTATTCGCCAGTTTAGGTGTGATATTTTGTCATCTTTTTGCAATGCGTGCATCTATTTTTCACCCTATCCTATTTCAAAAGATGCAAAATTAGTCTGTACCCAGCCTATGTGACATAGGAAATCAATATAAAACTTTATTAAAAGACCAAATAAAAGTATTTTAGGTTCTTAAATTGTGTTAAATGCATATTTGCATAAGTGTGTAAAAATTATAAATAATTATATTTTTTGGAGAAAATAATTGCTTCAGTTAAATTGGGGGTACATTAAAATGGGTGCTAGTATAATATTTGTGTCCACAAAGTAATTTTGAAAAAAAATGTTAAATATTCCTGCTGCAGCCACCTGCAATCCTAGAAACACCTGTCCCATCCATACAGCCCCCTAAAGTACCTGACCCAGTACTTTAAACCCATTTTCCAACACTTTTTACATTTTCACCCCAAAAATGACATGTCATTACGAGGGGGATTTAGGTTAAATAATTTTTTTTTTGCCTAATTAGACATTTTGGGGGTGTGAAAAGTATGACGTTGGACTTTTTGCCATCATCACCATTTTTGGAGGGGATAAAGTATCGGGAGCGTGCCCGCTTATCCCCATATTCAATCAGGAATCAGCTAAAACAGGGCCCGGGGAAAAGGTAAGTATTGAAAATTCCTTTCACTTTTGTGTAAATCAGCCTGTCACCCCCCCAAAAAAAAGATGGTCTGACATGGGGGTTCACTATGGGTACCCCCGAATTCACCTGCTAAAGGTAATTGGGGTTTTTAAACAGCCGCGGCAGGTGCATAAATGCGTCTTTGAAGAAGTGGTAAAGAATATAATTTTGCTTTATTTTTTGGAAAAATAAGAAGTCCAATCAAATTTGGGGTACATGAAAATGGGTGCAAGCATATTTTTAAGTCCTGAAAGTGAGTTTTAAATATTCTTCAAAAATCCACCTGCTGCAACTATCTGCAATGTAGAAAACACCTGCTGCAGACTTGGGGCCCCCCTCTAAATTTTGCTAGTTTTCTAGTTTGTCCCCAATTTTTTTTTGTTTTTGCCCCAAAAATTAAACCACTTTTTTGGGGTGCCCCATGCTTATTTTTTAACATTTTCTGACACAGATTAATTTAAGGGTACATTCCAAATGCTGCAGGCTACTTTTTCTAATTCTGCACCCCAAAACCCCAATTCTGCACTTTTTTTCACCACCTCTGCAGTGGTGAAAACTTATCCCTGTTTTTTTACAAAGACTTTTTGCACCTGAGAAAAGTATTTGAAATTGAATATGGGGATAATTGAAAATGGTGAAAATGACGTACTTGATAGCGGACTTTTCGCTCCAACTTGAATATGGCTCTTAGCATTAGTAATAGGGACACTGACCAGTAGTGATAACCACAATTACACAAACACAGCCAGGCTCCCTTACTCCACTCCACACAGACACAGTGTCCCTGCCTGCCCTAAACAGAAATCAAGGGTCCTCACATGCACACATACAATGAATGCTCCCTCCTCCACCCAGACAGTACTGCTGCTCCAATACAGACTTAATGGGAAACTGACTGTGCACTACTGTAGTTGCTGCTAACTAACTTTTTCACTGAGATCCCTTCCTACACTTTCTACTCTTCACATCTCACTCATGAAATGGGGCCCGAACACGGGGAAATACTTTTATTTTCAAGGCAAAACACGCCAAATCCTGCAATGAGAAGATGATGTTTTGTCACTTTTTGGGATCCAAGTCTGTTGGGAAACCCGAGCCAGACAAGGATTCCTGTCGGATCCCCTATGTTAGGCTGGTTCTGGTTCTCAGAGAATAGGACCCGCTCATCTCTAATAGCAACAATATATTACATTGCTCTGTCCAATCAGAGATTATGTTTACTTATTCACAGCACATACTGAAAGTAAAGAGCCTACATTCATTTTTTTTATAATTTAGACGAGTCCTTAAAAAATT
This sequence comes from Taudactylus pleione, assembly GCA_031769625.1. Taxonomy (NCBI): domain Eukaryota; kingdom Metazoa; phylum Chordata; class Amphibia; order Anura; family Myobatrachidae; genus Taudactylus; species Taudactylus pleione. The sequence continues at coordinate 2,903,029 of JAUIMM010000591.1, read as the reverse complement.
ATTTAAAATGATTTAATCAATATTGGTTTTATTCGATGGATTTAAGGCAGCAGCAGTAGAAAATTATAAACCAGGGTGGATAAGCATTTACAGTACTTCTGTTGCTGCTCTAAATCCATCGGTCAACACCAACAATCATTGGTGACTTTGCCAAACTACAGGACAGTGAATCTCCCCTGTCCCCTACTGCGTCATTTCACAACGCTGCACAGCTTATTACAGCACAGCCAGTTACAGCACAACATATGAAAGGAGTCAGGAACCATTGTGATAATCAGGAAATAAATTCTCATATTGGGAAATAAATGTCTTTTGTATCACAGAAGAAATATAATTATATATCTATATTTTACCATTAATAGAAAATTCCCCCATATGTGAACATGAAGCTGAATATTAAAATCTCTAGCACAGTAATTTATCTTGACATCACTATTGTACTCTAAACATATTTTATGGAATCTGGATATAAATATGTTTTTTTTTAAAATGTTTTTTAAATTGTAAGCTCTCAGGAACAGTGTTCTCTACCTTCCCTCACTTACACCATCATCTCTTCCCCACTGCCAACAGCAGTACCAAACCTATGGGCTCTGCTTACACTGATTTTAGGGGTATTATGACTGTTGATCCAGCAATTTTTATATATAGAGCTTGAGTCTCTCATATCCAAAATGCTTGGGACCAGGGGTATTATGGATATCAAAATATTCCGTATTTTGGAATATTTGCCTACCATAATGAGATATCTTGGTAATGGGACACAAATCTAAAGACAGAGTGCATTTATGTTTCATATTTGTTTGTGTGTATACATGAAATTAATTTATGTTACATATACACCTTTTACTCAAAGCTTATTGGTTATTTTATACAACATATTTAATAATTTTGTGCCTTAAACAAAGTTTGTGTACATTGAGTTATCAAAAATCAAAGGTTTCACAATATCAGTCATACTAAAAAAAATCTGTATTTCGGACGTTTTAGTGTTTTGGAATATTTGGATGTGGGAGACCCAACCTATACTGTACATTGTATCCCATGTTCTGCAGTGTTTATATACATTGTGTCCCATGTTCTGCAGTATTTATATACATTATATCCCATGTTCTGCAGTGTTTATATACTTTATATACCACGTTCTGCAGTGTTTATATACATTATATCCCATATTCTGCAGTGTATACATACATTATATCCCATATTCTGCAGTGTATATATACATTATATCCCATGTTCTGCAGTGTTTATATACATTGTATCCCATGTTCTGCAGTGTTTATATACATTATATCCCATATTCTGCAGTGTTTATATATATTATATCCCATATTCTGCAGTGTATATATACATTATATCCCATATTCTGCAGTGTTTATATATATTATATCCCATATTCTGCAGTGTTTTGTGCTGTAAGATTTTCCTGTTGTGTTAATACTGTTTGTTTATATACTCTGTAATGTGCAGCATACCCCTTGTGGTAGCCACATAATAATACCAAAAATTATAAAATATTTTATAAATGAAATAAGAAATAATCTTATTGCCTGTATACCCAGTCACTGTATGTGTTGGGTGCAGCACTCCCTGTCACTTCACAAATGAATGATAGAAGATATGATCACTATATAGAGAAATCCACTGTTTTTAAAAATGTGATTGAGGCTGTGTAATACAGATACGAGTACTGCAGTGATTTCCAATAATTGTATAATTAACCCATGCATTCAAGGAGCCTAATACAGAATTCTACATTATATTTTGTTTGCTTTCTCCTATTGCTTTAAGCATCCCGGCTGCAGATCATGTTCTGATTACACACAAATTGTGCCCTGATCAGATTTCACAAATCACTGCACTACAAATAGGAGAGCGACACAAATCACTGCACTACTAATAGGAGAGTGACACAAATCACTGCGTTACTAATAGGAGAGTGACACAAATCACTGCGTTACTAATAGGAGAGCGACACAAATCACTGCGCTACTAATAGGAGAGCGACACAAATCACTGCACTACTAATAGGAGAGTGACACAAATCACTGCGTTACTAATAGGAGAGCGACACAAATCACTGCACTACTAATAGGAGAGTGACACAAATCACTGCACTACAAATAGGAGAGCGACACAAATCACTGCACTACTAATAGGAGAGTGACACAAATCACTGCGTTACTAATAGGAGAGTGACACAAATCACTGCGTTACTAATAGGAGAGCGACACAAATCACTGCGCTACTAATAGGAGAGTGACACAAATCACTGCGCTACTAATAGGAGAGTGACACAAATCACTGCGCTACTAAATAGGAGAGCGACACAAATAACTGCGCTACTAATAGGAGAGTGACACAAATCACTGCGCTACTAATAGGAGAGTGACACAAATCACTGCGCTACTAAATAGGAGAGCGACAAATGTGAGATTACTGGGAACCATACAACTTAATCATAATCTTTTATCATACAACTTAGTTATCTATTCAATTATTTCATATTTAAATCATGTGTCATACATATAACATTTCCCACTTCAAAATAAAATACTGATACTAAGAAATTGATTAATAAACATAAAACTTGTTCTGTTATATTATTGAGGTGATGTAGTTAGTATGTCGGCAGACGGGATGCTGGCCATTGAAATCCTGACATCGGAAGCCCAACTCATGAATAAAGATAGGTGTCGAAATCCTGATGCCTATATAAATCCCAATGCTGGAATCTCGACAGCTGCTGCCCCGATTGAAAGTACATTGGGGCATTTTAGCTCTTAGCTATGGGGGGGAGGGTTAGGGGGAGAAGGCAGGAAGGTTAGTATACTTACCCAAACCCTGCCAGGATACCGAGCATTGGGATGTCGCTGTCGTCATTTTAACAATAGGCATCCTGACTGCAGGTATTTCAAACCCAACTCCTCGATATGTCACTGTCAGATTTATGCAACATTACATCCTCATGTACTTACAGTATGCAGAAGACATTGGAGAGAAGATTCTGTCCTGGCCTCTCTGGAAATGTTCCTGGTTGTTGTGTGAATATTCCCTCAGTAATGGTATATTCTGCCTGAGAATAATTGTTCCTTGTACAATGTATAACTGTAAGGTGACATGCAGGTGTGGTGTTCTGTGTGTCAGATCTGCAGAGTGTCACACAAAGGACCAGCAACAGAAGCAGGATCACTAAGATATCAAATGCTGCATAACAGAAACTCAGGAGTATTCTAAAGGGTTTGTTCTCTCTATCCATACTCATTACTGACAGGTGCAGGAGTGTGTATGGCAGGAGGTAACAGGAGCTACTGAGAGCTTTATATTCTTTCTACGTTACTATGTCAAGAACCAGTAAATTTAGAACAATGCTGCAGGTTAGAAGAATAATAAAACTTAAATTAAAAAAGCAGCAAACAGTACACAGGGGAGCACAGCCCATAGAGACCCATTTATGGTTTAAATAGTACAAATAATATTATAATATAAATCATCTCTATGTATTAGTGATTTATAGTGGAACTAATGAAAAAACATGCTGCTGATGTTTTATATCATATAATACCAATGATGGTGATCATCCAAAAATACTGTGTATATTTGAGGAAGCTCATTAGTTTTCAAATGCAAATTAAGGAAACCAAAGAAGTTGTACCCAAATACTATAATACAAGAAACATGGGGTTACATTGACCATCATCATGACTGTGCCCAGTGGCAAAAATATAAATTTTGCTCCCCCCTGCCAAAAAAAAGGTTCTGGTGCCCCTTCCCATGACATTTTGGTCAAACTAATAAAGGGCAGTTTCTAGGCAATTTGGCTCCCAGTGCGAACAGATAGAAATGTGCCCCCACCCCCATACACAGTTTACATTATTTGTAATTTTTCCTCCTTATGGATATGTCCCTTAAACATTTTGTCACACACCATAATACCCATTACACATTATGCCACACACAGCAATGCCCATTACACATTATGCCACACACTGTGATGCCTCTGACAACATTTTATGCCCCACAGTAAGGCTTCTAATTACTTTTAAATTACCTGCTCATTGTCAGAGGACTCATGCTTGTTGCCAGGGATTTCATGCTATGAGTTTCCATGCTTATTGTCAAGGACTCCATGCTCATTCCCAGGGGTTTCATGCTCATTACCTGAGGTTCCATGATCATTGCCAGGGGTTCCATGCTTGTTGCCTGAGATTACATGCTCATTGTCACCAGCGGGCTACATGCTCATTGTCAGGGGTCTCATGCTCATTGTCAGGGGTTTCATGGCAGAAGATACAGCTTTCTGCATCTTCTGCCAGCGTCATTAGTGTTATTAATAATAATAATAATAATAATAATAATAATATTTATTTATATGGCACCATAAGTGTTCCGCAGCACCTTACAAAGTACATAGACAAATAAGTAACCAGCAACTTACTTTACAATACAATTCAATACAGGACATGGATAATAAACATTGCTATATTAGCGACCTTTACGCTCACATAAGCAGCCAAGTGTTAGTTGTCCTAGTGGGGAGTAAGATACATTAAATTACAGTAGGGAGAAGCACAAGAGGGTAGAGGGCCCTGCTCGAAAAAGCTTACATTCTTTAAGGGAGGGGTAGACAAACAGGAGTGACACAGAATGGGGTAGGTGGTGAGAAAGGAAGATGTAGCAGCAAGTTAGGATGAGAGCTGGAAGACTTTAATGAAGTACTGTGTCTTAAGAGCTAATTTGAAAGATTGTAGAGAGGTGCAGAGTCTGATGGGAAGAGGGAGGTAATTCCAAAGGTGGGGAGCAGCACGGGCAAAATCTTGGAGGCGGGAGTGGGAGGAGGTAATCAATTGGCATGAAAGGTGGCATGTATTAAGTGAACGAAGAGGGCAGACAGAAGAGTGAAGGGAGATGAGATCAGAGATGTAAATGGGAGAGGAATGGGTAAGGGCTTTGTAAGTGAGTGTGAGAACCTTGAATTGGGTTCTGAAAGGGAATGGGAGTTAGTAGAGGCCTTGCCAAAGAGGGGAGGCAAATGTTGAGCATTTGGAGAGGAAGATGAGCCGAGCAGCAGCATTGAGCACAGACTGGAGAGGAGAGAGATGGGATTTGGGGAGACCAGCTAGGAGAAGGTTACAGTAGTCCAATCTGGATATGACCAGTGAATGTATGAGGGTTTTGGTAGCATCCTGGTTGAGAAAGGGTCTGATCTTGGAAATATTCTTGAGATGGAAATGCCAGGACTGTGAGAGGTTCTGATTGTGTGGTTTGATGGAGAGGGAAGAGTCCAGGATGACTCCAAGACAAAGCACTTTGGGACTAGATGAGATAGTTATGCCATCTATTAATAAAGAAATAATGGGGACATGATGTTATGTGGGATGGTGGGAAGTCTATCAGCTCAGTCTTAGACATATTAAGTTTGAGAAATTGCTGGGACATCCAGAAAGAGATAGCAGAGAGACAGTTAGAGATACGAGTCAGTAGAGAGGGGGGAAGATCAGGTGAGGAAAGGTAGATCTGAGTATCATCAGCATAGAGATGATAATGGATGTCAAAAGAGCTGATGAGTTTACCTAGAGAGGACATATAGAGAGAGAATAGGAGAGGTCCAAGAACAGAACCTTGGGGAACACCTACTGTAAGAGGCTGTGGGGGGGAGGAGTTGTCGTGAGAGGAAACAAAGAAGCAATGGTCAGAGAGGTAGGAGGACAGCCAGTAAAGAGCAGTGTCACGTAGACCAAAGGAGTGAAGGATATGCAGCAGTAGAGGGTGGTCCACAGTGTCAAAAGCAGCAGAGAGGTCAAGGAGAATGAGCAGGGAGTAGTGGCCCTTGGATTTGGCAGCAAGGAGGTCGTTGCTGACTTTTGTGAGGGCAGTTTCAGTGGAGTGGAGAAAATAGAAGCCAGACTGAAAAGGGTCAATGAGGGAGTGGGAGGAAAGAAATGTGGTGAGGTGGTTGTAAACAATACGCTCAAGGAGTTTGGAGACAAAAGGGAGTAAAGAGATTGGTCGGTAGCTAGTGAGAATGTTAGGATCAAGGTTAGGTTTTTTAAGAATGGGGGAGACAAAAGCATTCTTGAATGCAGAAGGAACAGTGCCAGAAGAGAGGGAGAGATTAAGAAGGTGGACAAGATGGGAGCAGGCAGACGGAAAGAGGTAGTAGAGGTGGTGGGAGAGGATAGGGTTGAGGGGAGAGGTGGAAGGGGGGGAGGACTGGATAAGGACCATAACTTCCTCTTCAGTCACAGGGGAGAAGGATGTCAGAGTCGGTAAAATGGATGGGGAGGACTGATCCAGGAAAGAAGGAGGTGGAGAGCTGGGGGACTGGTTGGATATAATGTCCTGATGTATGGAATTAATTTTAGATGTGAAATAGGTAGCAAAGTCAGTGGCAGAGAGCAAGGAGGGGAGGGGAGGAGGGGGTGGGCAGAGGAGGGAGTTGAGGGTGAAAAAGAGACGCTGGGGATTTGAGGACAGGGAGGAGATGATATTCTTGAAATATGACTGTTTAGAGAGGGAAAGGTCAGCACTGTAGGATGACAGAATTAATTTGAAATGGAGAAAATCTGCCTGAGAGCGTGATCTTCTCCACTGCCGCTCAGCGGTTCATGAACATTTTTGCAGGTATTTGGTGCCTTTGGAATGCCAGTGTTGAGGTGTGTATTTGCGAGGGTGAGTAGTGATTGCTGGAACAACAGAGTTAAGAGCATAAGTAAGGGAGACATTGTATAGGGAAGCAGCTTGTTCAGTGCAGGAAAAAGAGAGGCTAGGGGAGAGAAGTGAGTCAAGTAGGGTAGAAAAGAAAGCAGTGTCGATAGCTTCAATGTTATGATTAGTGATGGTGGCTTTCGGAGGAAGAGGAGGGGAAGGAGAGAGGGATAGGTTAAAAGAGAGGAGGTGATGATCAGAGAGGGGGAATGGGGAATTGGAATAGGCATAAATATCACAACGGTGAGTGAATACCAAATCAAGCAAATGCCCACTCACATGGGAGGGTGAGGAGCTCCATTGGGAGAGGTCAAATGAGGAAGTGAGGGTGAGTAGTTTGGAGGTAGCAGATTTTGTGGGGATATCAATAGGAATATTGAAGTCACCGAGGATAATAGAGGGAAGGTCTGAGGAGAGAAAATGAGTGAACCGGGAAGTTATCAAGGAACTTGGAGGGAGGGCCAGGGGGATGGTAGATGACAGCTACTCTGAGGTGTACTGGTTGGAAGAGGCGTATAGCATGAACTTCAAAAGTGGAGAATGTAAGGGATGGTTCTGATGGTATATGTTGGTATGAGTAACCAGAGGATAGAAGGACCCCAACACCACCCCCATGGTGACCCCCAGGCCTGGGGGTGAGGGAGAAGGTGAGGCCCCAATAAGAGAGAGCTGCAGGAGAAGTGGTGTCAGAGGGTAAAATCCAGGTTTCAGTAATGGCAAGGAGATTCAGGGAGTTGGAGATGAAAAGGTCATGGGTGGGGGCCAGTTTGTTACAGACTGAGTTGGCATTCCAGATGGCACAGGATAGAGTGACAGAGTTGATAGGAGAGATGTGAATGAGATTACCAGGGTTGCAGTAGCGTGGAGATGAGATTTCTTTGGGAGAGCGAGATGAATAGAGTGTAGCAATTATGCGTGCTCATGTGCCAGGAGGGAGCCCTGTAGGAAGTGGGCAGGGAGGGAAATTAAGGTGACGTGGATGAAAGTGGGGCAAATGATTGGGAGATAAGTAAGGGAGGAGAGATTAGCAGTGGGGTAGTAGTATCCTTGGGGGGTATAAGAGAAAGAAAATGTAGTAATGGGAGAAGAGGGAGAGGAAGACAGAGAGAGAAGGGGAGATAGGAGGTGGTGGAGGAGACCAGGGGAAAATGATAGAGGTGGAATTAGAGTGCAAAACAAAAGATTAGTAAGAAACTGAGTGAAGGGAGTAGTTGAAGACAACATGGTCATGGTAAGGATGAGGTAAAGTGTCAGCACAACATAAATATATTATTAAGTTTTGAAAAAGTGGAGATTAGATGGGAGCAGCAATTGAATATTAGAGTAGAGAGTAGTAGTAGCTAGATGATGTAAGACTAGGCAAAAGAGCTCAGTTAAAAAAAACATTATTAGAGAGTTAAGCTGACATTAACAGTATTCAGTAAGATTATCTGTTAATCATAGAGGCAGCACAAATAGTAGCAAGTGATGGCCAATGTTTTTGTAGCAACCAGAGTTCAGTGTTGAAAGTCCAGGTTATGCAGTCAGCAGGAACTTGTGGCAGTGAGATTTTTAAATCTCCTTTGTTGTTGGTTTTTCTCCAAATATAGATTAGGTTTTAGAAGTGCAGATCGGTTGTTTCCCTTCTGTTTCCCTTCGGTTCAACACCAGTCTAACACCAGTATTCATTTTAAATTGCACTTTTGATACAGGGCACTTCTGAAATTGGGCACTGCCAGCCAGGCTATTCCAGCCTACTAATGACCCATATGTAGAAGACCTGGCATGTTAAATTACTGATTGCTTACAAGCCCAGCACCTTCCCAATAATATGGCTTGCAATAAATTGAGTAAAACAAACACACAGCACATACCACTAGGCTAATAACAGACTCAATGAGCTAACTAACACTGAAGCAAAAAACATCAAACTAATATACTATGCAGTGATATGCTAAGTAACATTGCTTATCAGCAAAAGTCTAAAGGTGCCCACACATATAGTGACATTTTACACGATCTGGCAAATTCCGACACATTGGAACGACAGATCGTGTAAAATATGGCCAAATCATGAGGTAATCGTGAGTCCCCACTCACGATCATAATGCGATGCGTGTCCCCGCTGGTTGCACATCACATCTTCAGATCTGCCATGCAGTAGGGCAGATCTGACAATCTAGGACACAATGCACTGTGAAAGTCTGACTGCAGGAGAGATCGTTTGAAGATTGGACACCAAATCATGTGCATATTGTGTGGAGATCGTGTGCAGAGCTGCCGGGGAGAGTTTCAATGGAAATCATACACAAATTGTACACATCGGCTGATCGTGGGCAGATCGGTATGTGTGTGGGCACCTTTAGACTTGTAGCCTGTTACCTAAGTTCTCAGGCTGGAAATTATATGTTCAGTACAGCAAAAGTCTGAGACTTATAGTCTGTTAGCTAAGTTATCAGGCTGGCCCATATATATTCAGTAAAGCAAAAGTCTGAGACTTGTAGTCCATTACCTAAGTTCTCAGGCTGGCCCATATTTATTCAGTATAGCAAAAGTCTGAGACTTGTAGTTCCCGGCACTTCCTGGTAATGTTATGTGCCCTGTGCTTCCCTTACAGAGGATAGAGGTCAAGCAGGACCTCTTACTTCTGTCTCCTCTTTGATGGTGGCCACTTTTGGAGGGACATTTTCAGAATTTTCCATGCAGACTTCTAGACCATATGGAATTTGCATAAACACTGCCCCAAGCCACCATGTTCTCAAGCCACCAAAGGGTCTGCCGGGGCTATTTTTATGTCCCAGACTGTGCCTTGTTTCTCACTGATCATTTAATTTCTTAACTCTTCATACCCATGAAATAGGAGAGCTGAGTACCACCTACTGTAGGTACAGTCTGTAGAGGGCAAAACAAAAGATTAGTTAGAAACTGAGTGAAAGGAGGAGTTGAAGACAACATGGTCATGGTAAGGATGAGGTAAATTGTCAACACAACATAAATATATTATTTATGTACCTAGCAGCATAATTTCTTGGAAAAGGCAACCAGAACTAGTTGGGATAAGCTGGCCATACACCAGAATGTTATCATTCCAGCCAACTACAGTAGTTAGATGGTGGGATTGATAATCGGCTCTGTGTGCCAGCAATCTATAATTTGTTTGCTCACAAACTCTAAAAAATGGACAGTCTAGTTGGAAAAATCAAACATATTTAATTGCTCTTCCAACTAGTTGCTTGATAATCATTCTAGAGTAAAGGGAAAGTTTGAAACTTTTCCCCTGACTGAATGATATGTAGGTAGACACTGGCCTTTGTCACAGTCATTTCTTGGCTCCAGACAGCAGATGTTGGACCAGGCACTCCAAGCTGGCCTTCAAAAAGGAGAGACTGGTTTGCAGCTCCAAGGCACAGGTATGCATTTTAGGGCAAACACCTAAATATTGTTTATGAGGAAAAAAAAATCCATATACAGATAACTCAACCCACAATGTTGAATTATATGTACTATATATGGTATTTTTTTCCTCATAAACATTATTTAGTTCTTTGTCTTTAATGGGAACAATAGGTGTTGTATCCTCTCAATCCTGCAGCTCTATATAACATTTTCACCTAATAAAGCGCATACTTGTCACATTTTTTAATTGATACTTATTAGGGCAATTATTTTTAATTGGACATAATTTGTTTTATTATGCAGGAGAGCTGTAGGACAATATAAGAGAGCAGGCAAGTCATGTAGTTAGTCACACCAGCTATAATAGTCTTTGCAGTTGGTTTGGTTACTTTGCTTTTTAACTTTTCTTCATCTTCCAGTGTAACCACAGTCTAGTACTATAGAAATTGCATAAGTGGAGAGACCTGGGGCTTTATTTATGAAGCAGTGGCTTTTATATGCCGCTTCTACCTGGTGGGTTGCAGTTGGAAATGTAAAATAGCACTCACAACCAGAATAAATAACTTTGGGCTTTATACTGACTGCATGTGCCTTTTTACATTTTCACTTGCAACCCACTGGTAGCATAGGCTTAAAAAGCTGCTGCTTTGCACATAAAGCCATAGGTCTGTTTTCTGATATTTCAATATGTCTATACCACTATAAGGAGTATCTGAAGTGAAAGGAGAGAATTGTCCTTAATTTCTCAGGTGTCTCTCTCCTTGTAAATTACTGTATGTATTGGGGGGCCTCAGTGTATCAAACTTTTTTTACAATGATTTTTATTGCTCCTTGGAGCAATTTATCACACCATGATACAGTATTTACTGTATAATATCCCAGCTGACATGAGAACACATTTATGGTTCCATAAGGTTAGACTATCTGAGATACTTTGATGCTTCATGTACACTTCTAATAGGCTTGACTAACTTGATTTAACTTCTGAAATCAATAAATGTTCATAATGTTTATGAATGAGAAAGTAAATGCATGGAAAGTAAAGGCTTCATTTTCTATGTTCCATTTAAAAAAAAAAAAAAATATGTAATATACGGTTATGGAGGAGGATGTCACCACCCCCTTTCCCCAGTTTTAAATACATAATTAAATAGACTTTCAAAAGGTGTTTTTTATTTTCTTTTACAAATATTTCTTCAAAACAAGCTGAAGTAGGCAAACAGTCTGCCTACTTCTATGACATCACAAGTTGGGGAGATGTTGGCTGGTTAAATGTTACGGTGCATACACACAAAAAGATATTCTGTCCAACCATCCAACTAGTTGATTGGTTGGAATGCAAATCTAGAAAGGTATGAAAGCAAATGACAATCAGCAATTTGCTCCCAAATGCCTGAAAATGGACAAAAACTGTTGTTTGAACAAATTGCTTATATCAAACATTTAACAAACTTGTCTGAATGACCATTTTCATCTATTTTCTGGCATTTAGGAGCAAATTGCTGATCATCAGTTGCTCCCATACCTTACCTTACCAGATTTTCATTCCAACCAATCAACTAGTTGGATGGTTGGACAGAAAATCTTTAGGTGTGTACCCAGCCTTAGGAGCACCATTTTAGTTGGAGGAAAGTTGGTCTGATATATGGTCAGTTTGAGGCTTTCAGAAGCTCATCTGATGAATGGATTAAGTTACAGCAGACGTTTTGGCTACAATTTGTTTTCTAACTGCTTAGACTTCAATTTGGTAGTGTCTTAATTGTGTGTAATTTCTCTGTTTTTGAATGAACTGACTGATGGTTATGCAGCCAATAAGAGGGTTGCCCACTGTCTGAGAGGATACAATTGTTTACATTGACCAGTTTAATGTAGTTGTCAGGATCCAACCAGTTTGGACCCAAGGTATTTGTCTGCGGGCACAGGGACTGGGACAACTAGGCAGTAGGTGAAGCTGAGTTGAGTTTGGCAAGTGCTTTAATGATGATTCTTGCTGGAGCAGATTCTGGGGTAATGAGCTGGCTGGAAGTGGTATCACTGGAACAATGTACACTTAACACCGGGCTGATACCAGTGGGACTAAACACTGGGCTTGACACGGTGGACTGTGGCTGGACAACAGTGGAACTGGACACTGAGCTGGTGCCAGTGGACTTTGGTGGGATACTGATCTGGTACCAGTGGTGCTGGATGCTATGTTAGCAGCTGAACTGTGGCTGAACACCAGGTTGGGGCTGTTGGATTAGAGCTAGACACCACGAAAGAACCGGTGGATCTGGACACTGAGCTGAGACCAGACCTCTGTGGAACTAAAGGGATAGTTGTTTGCTGAGCTGGATTCAGTGATTCTAGAGGTATTGTTGTACACTGAGCTGGACTCAGTGGTGCTGGAGGTATTGATATACACTCAGCTGGAATTAGCAGTGCTGGAACTGTAATGAGGAACCAATGAAATAAACACAGAGGAATATATGCTTGCAGGAGATTCTGGGGTTAATTGCATGCCAGGATAAAGGAACACTGCAGCATAATGAGTAGTGCACTAATCCAGCAACTGGTTAAAAAGTCTGAGATGAACTCCTGTGCAATTTGGAAATAGCAGGCAAGAAGCAGACACTTGTACAAAGTTACTGAAGACTGGTGACTTGAATGCATTGAATAGTTTCTGAAATCAGTGGACTATAGCTGAAGTCTGCCCAGAGCTGAGAAGTTGGTGTCATATATGTTGTAACTTGAATAGCAGGAACTTAGCAGATATATGCCCAAGAAAATTTAGGACAAATCTGTGACTTGGGAGGCTTAGCAGACAGGGAATCTAGCAAAGCAAGAACCTGTGTAAAAAACTAAAGGCACGTACACACTTATTGAAGTGCTCCATGAGCAATATCATTAAGTGTTTCCCTGTACTGCGGGGCTCAATATTGTTCCCGATCTGGGAGAGAGCTCATAGAAAAATTACAACAATAATATCTGGAAAGGTTAATTCAACATCTTTGACTATTCCTCTTCTTTCTACAAGAAAGTCTTGAACCAACCAAAGGAAGCGGAATCTTTGGTGAGGAAAAACATTGTCAGAAAACATGGGACCTCAAGGAAGGGAGTATCATTGTGATCAGGATCATAATCAGAGTCAGAGTCCATGTCTAGCATTAGAATTGAATCATGCTTCTTTATATTGTTACATTCCAGAGAATCTCTATAATAATATGAAGCATATGAAGGATCCTACACATATTGTAACACTCAAAGGATCAGAGGACTGAGTATTAGAAGAACACTTGGAAAACTGGGTAGATGATGAAATATGTGGACCAGAATACTTAGAGGAACACTGTATAATGAAAACAGAGAAGTATACCCAATTGTCATGTCCATGGAGGCAGATTCTGAAGTACTGCTTTACTTGGAGGCTTGGAAGTGCTTAGCATGCTGGCCCTTTAAAGGTTGATTTTGCTCATACTGCAAAGAAGTGGAGGACCAAGCAATATAAGGATTATTGGCAGAACATATAGAATGCTTGGAAGACTCTACATGGGATGTCTTTGGACCAAACCCTTTTAATTACAGCATCACTGATAGACAGTAAATCTTGGAGCATTCGATCATCAGACTCAATCAGTGAATAAACCCATTCTAAGGCTTGCCCTCTGAAGTCCAGAAAAAGATATCTAACTACATTGGCAGAAGTAATTCCAGATGATGAATCAGACTACATAACAGTAAGATATCAATCCACCAGCACAAAAAAATGAGTAATATCTCCACCTAAATAAATAGATGATAAAGGATCAGCTGAACTCTGGGAGATTGAAATGTGTAATGAACATAGAGAAGCAGAGACTCTCCTGACTGGAGAGAGAATGTCATCTCTGGAACTGACTAGAAAAACTCTCTGCCTGGAAATGGCAGAACACTAAGAGCTTCCATTGGTGTCGATACATTTAAATATTTTTGAGGTTTTGGGCTCAGGACCCTTAGTTAAGAAAACAAATTTGGAATCTCTTCTTGGGGAGGCAGGTTGAAGTCTATTACTGAGAGAAACAGATGGTAGTCTTTCCTTGGTATCAAATCTTTGCTTAACTCTATTACAGAAGGCTTGAAGTTTGTTAAGTCCTGGATACTTAGACTCATTGAGTTGATTAGCCCACACCAAGGCTGTTCCTTTAAAAGCTGAGACTAAGAGGTAAATTTTCTAAAGTGAGAGTTTTTAGAAGTGAGTTTTAAAAGTGATGTTGCCCATAGCAACCTATCAGAATCTAGGTATTTTCTTCTAGAAGGTGCTAGTTAAATGTTAAGTAGAATCTGATTGGTTTTTAAGGGCAACATCACTTCTAAAACTCACTTCTAAAAACTCTCACTTTAGTAAATTTACCCCTAAGTATTTTAATGCAATGCTGAAGTGATAGGAATCAGGGTTGTCATCTGAAAATAGGTATGATTTTGGTGTGTCAGAGTGTGGAATTGAGCAATATTTCCATCAAAGTAGAGAGAGGGCTGGTCATCAGCTGAAGACAGAATCAGATTAGGTCCATAGGAACTTTAATCAGCTGGAACCAAAGGAGACTGAACAAGACATATAGAAGGAACTGGATTGAATCTGGATGAACTTGAATCAGCTGGAACCGAAGGAGATGGAATCTGGCTGGAACCAGATTTGGCAGAATTCAGGTTAGAATTGGAACAAATGGAATCTGGGTGTTCAAATGGTCCTTCTTTGACCTGAGTCATGCTTGAAGTCTTGAGTGACTGTGCAGAAATCAAAGACAGAGTAAAAAAATAGTATTCAGACTGGCATCCAACAAAGTGGTGCTCTTAGGAGGTGACTAATAGAAGTCCATATCTGAATCTGTGGCACTATGATATGAGGAATGCACCAATCCAACAACTGGTTAACAACCCTGAGATGAACTCTGCAATTTGAAAATAGCAGGCAAGATACTCAGGTGAGACTCACAGGTGGATGATTAATCTGGAAACTAAGAAGCAGTCACTTGTACAAGGTAACTGCAGACTGGGAATTTGAATTATTTGTAGAGTTTCTGAAATCAGTGGCCTGAGGTTGGTGTAAAGATGCATGCACACCTAAAGATTTTCTGTGCAACCATCCAACTAGTTGATTGGTTGGAATGAAAATCTGGTAAGATATGAAAGCAAATGACAATCAGCAGTTTGCTCCCAAATGCCGGAAATGGACACAAACTGTTATTTGTTAAAAGTTTGATCTAAACAATTTGTTCAAACTTGTCTGAACATCCATTTTCATCTGTTTTTTGGCACTTAGGAGCAAATTGCTGATCATCAGTTACTCCAATATGCTACCAGATTTTCATTCCAACAATCAACTAGTTGATTGGTTGGAATGAAAGTCTGGTAACGTATGGGAGTAACTGATGATCAGCAATTTGCTCCTAAATGCCAGAAAACAGATGAAAATGGACATTTAGACAAGTTTGTTAAATTGTTGATCTAAACAATTTGTTCAAACAACAGTTTTTGTCCATTTTCTGGCATTTGGGAGCAAATTGCTGATTGTCATTTGTTTTCATATTTTACCAGATTTTCATCCAACCAATCAACTAGATGGATGTTTGGACAGAAAATCTTTACGTGTGTAAGCAGCTTCAGATATGTTGTAGCTTGTATTGCAGTAGCAGAAAAGTGCCCAAGAAACTCAGGAAAAGTCTGTGACTTGGAATTCTTAACAGACAGGGAATCCAGCAAAGCATGAAACTATGAATAAAAAGAACTGTAGTCTTACTACTAACTGGAGCCAGATATAGCAATGTGATTTGCTGCAATCAGTAGGCTGTGAGTCATCATGTGACTAATTGCTCTGGCACTGGAATAATGGCCAATTAAGACTCAATAACGCAATCACTCTACAATTATCTGTCAGATATCTATCCAATCTGACTGGTTGGAATGAAAACCTGGTAATGGTCAATTGTCATTGGCTCCCATACATTACCTGCTTTAATATCTCCAGTCAGAGTGCTCCTTATCTCAGCTGACACAGGCAACCAACCAGAGAGCTGTAATTCCTATTGCTGGGCATACACTGTACAATTATCTGTCAGATATCTGTCCAAGCTGGCAGGTTGGAATGAAAACCAGGTAATGTATGGGAGCCAATGACAATTGACCATTTGCTGACAAACACTGGAAAACAGACAAAAATGGTCATCCAGTCAAATTGGCCAAATTGGTTATATTCATTTGATTTAACCAATCATTTTTGTCAATATTCCAGTGTTTAAGACCATATGGTCAATTGTCATTTTCTCCCTTACATTACCAGGTTTTCATTCCAACCAGTCAGCTTGGAGAGATATCTGACAGATAATTCTATAGTGTATGTCCAGCAATAGGAATTACAACTCTCTGGTTGGTTGCCTGTGTCAGCTGAGACAAGGAGCACTCTGACTGGAGATATGCAAGCAGCTGACATGCTCCAACATGGCGATATCTTTGCATCTGTACACAAACAAGAATAGCAGAAAAGCTGAACTGCAGGACAGGTGGAGAAGGTAAGTCACATGACAAATTACTTAGAACATGAGCATATAAAGTCAGGATAATGACAGTACATCTTTGTATGTGTCTGCTAATCGCCAATAAATATGGTTAGATCCAAAAATATGACCTCAACCTGGCTGTACTGTGTGGTGAACTTCAAAGTGTTGTTGTTATTGATGTGTTTTATTAATTGGCCCAATTCAGTGATGCTCCCCCTCCATATGAGGAACATATAACCTATGAGCCTCCTCCATAGGACCTGATGTGCACCAAACTCATGTCCGTACCAGATGTTGTTATCCTCCCAATAACTCAAAGAGATTTGATTAATTTTGGTTGAAATCTATTTCCCATAAAGGCATACAAAACTCTCTTTACAGCTCACATTACATTTCAGAATATATATATATATATATATATATATACTGCTTTAATATGGAATGACAGTACAATAAGTCTTTAGAAATATAGCAAATGATACGTCTTCTAGAATGAATATAAATAACACTTTTAAAATGATAAGTAAGGACTCAACCTTGAATATGTGACCTTTACCTGTGTCCAACTAAAAGTTTCTAGAATCTATTGAGACACACAAATGCACACAAGTGCTAAAACTTATGCTATTCAGCTAAATGCATTGATCTCATATTAATCCCTTATTTATTACTAAACTACAAATGATTTCATCCACCAAATAAATATATTTATTATGCCACAAATATACTTTATCAATCCTTTCTTTGTGACTTACCTTCACACATTTTATCTTATAACTATGGAATAAAAAAAATGTAAGTTATAGGGCTGAAATGTCCTTATTCTCATCAGAGATTTATAAGGTCATTTTGACTATCAAAAGATTATTTTACATTAAAGTTATGGCACAAATATCCTTTCTGTTTTTATTTCTATACAATCAATTCTAATAATTTTTTATGTAATTAGCAATTTTCCTTAGAATTCTGATACATTTATCTGCAAAGCTTTTGTTCCTTTTTTACATAGTTTACCTAATATACCTGTTACACATCTCAAGAAAAGGAAAATCACTACACATATAGCATTATAAAAAAATAATAACATGTTATCCTAAAGTCCAAAATAAACCTTTCCACCATGTGAATAATCCTTAGAATATACCTGAAAAAACAATTAGAAGGAGTCCACAAATAATATTTTCATTAGCTCGATCATTATCTATTTTTAAATTATTCTTCAATTATATTTAAATTATTATACTTTATAATGGACAATCAGTAAATTCCTTAATATCTCCTAAATATATCCTTGTTGTATTGTAATTTAATTATTTTTACCTTATTGGTTTAGCAGCTTTATTATAACATGTTATATTTTAATGAATAACATAATATTTTAATAATGTTATATGTGGGGGCATAGAAGTGTTGTATTCACCCCTAGTCTAATTTCCACATTTTTTCTTAACTAATTTACATGCATTCAATGGAATAGTTCAGACCAACATTATGATGAAGACATGGTACTTGAGTACAAACCAAACAAGTACTTGTATTAAACAAAACAGATACAGTGGACAACTGCGCACAAAGGGGCTGCAAAGTGAGGATTGACCGTGGGGGAATCACCAACTACCAATAGATAAGTGGTTTTTGTGGTTTGTAAGTACTTGTATTTAGTTTGTTTCCTATCAACTGATGAAAAACATCCATAGGATGTTAGTCGCTAAAGTAATTAGGATCATCCTCACACCATTTTATACATCACCTTTCTGAATGGTGTTCACAATATTTACAAATACATGCTTGGATTGATGATAATTGTTTATAGTGCTCTTTTGATGTGAGTATAGTTTCTTTTTTGTCTTTCCTTACCAAAAAAGTTAAATTTTTTTCTGTTTTCTATTTACAAGTTTTAAAGCTTAACCTTTAAGAATAATAGTTATTAGAAACAGCATCAATGTTACCACAGTTAAAAGTGACCATCATTTCATGTTTGGTTGAGGACACATTAACTCTGTATACCAATGTATTTCTGACACTTGTCTTATCCTTTTCACAAGACTTCCCCCACCTGACTTCATCAGGCAGATAGTGTCTTGATTTGGTAAGGGCTGAGACATTATTATGATCTCAGAAATATCCCTTACTTGTTGGTTGTGCACATTGTTGTATGTTCACTTACTTTATCTTGATCTGTTGCCTTTTTACAATGAGAAGCATGTATCCATGTGCTCTTCTCCTTGACTTTAACTGTAGTTGGTGACATCAATAGCACTCAATATGGACCTTCCCATCAACCAGTCAGCAAACCAGACTTCAAGAAACTTCTTATCATCATCCAGTCTAGAGAATGCAGGTTATGACAGCCACTGTTAATTGGAGTAGGTTGTGTGTCTAGCACATCAGCTTGAATCTGTATTAAATGTTTAGTAAATGATAAGATGTAGTTATCAGTCACATTATTAACTTGTCTTTGGCTGGTATTGCAGATTAGAGTCAAATTAAGAAGTTTTCTAGAAAGGATTTCATATGGTGATAAGTTAAGAGCTCCTCAAGAGGTTACTCTGGTAGCATGTAAGACCAATGGCAATGCCTCTGGCAATTGCATTCCTGTTTCTTTTGTTAATTTAGATATTTATTTTTAATAACTCCATAATATCTTCCAACATTTGCACTTGAATTGTGGATGATACGGAGTATGCAGCTGCTGTTTTAGAGGAAATTTCCTGTGGTATACCATATCTACACACAAATGCCTATACTATATTTTATATTTAACGGTAACTATGGCTCTAGCTAATGTGTACTCATAAAATACATCAACACATACTAATACATATTCTAACATGCTACACTTAGGAAGTTGAATGAAATCAATTTGAAGTATTTGGAATGGACATTGAGTTTGTGGAAGGTGATTAGGTATTGTCTTTATTGATTTCCCTGCATTTCTCTGTAACATGTTCTACATGAAGCACAGTACCTGGTAGCTATGGCTGAAAATTTAGGTGCATACCTATACAATAGGACTATATTCCGCATAGCAGGCTTATCTGCATGGGTCAAACCATGACTCATTTTTGCAAATACTGGCAAGAGTACATTAGGTGATACAGGCCTACCTCCCTTTCCATGCCATAGTCCATCTTTATCAATTTGGCATCCTGACACCCATTTGGCTTTTTCCCATTGAGAACAACTTTATTTTACATTTCAGTTAGTTCATTTTGATCAGGGAGCACAATATTTGGTATTTTGGTACTTTCAATCATTTGTGCAGTACCCATTTGTACTGCTTTTTTAGTAGGGATGTACAGGCTCGGATTAGTTTGAATTTTCCTGCCAAGTTCAGATTTTTCCTGCCAAATATTGGTTCTCAGAAAGAGGCATAATGCCATCTCTCATGGACAAATATCATCATTCCAGGACAAAAGTCCATTAAAGATGATGTTTGTCCATGAAAGGTGACATTTTGCCTCTTTCTGAGACTCGATTTTTGGCAGGAAAAATCTGAACTTGATGGGAAAATTCAAACTAATTCGAGCCTGCACATCCCTACTTTTTAGCAGCTAAATACTCACTATCATTTCCTCTTGTAATATCATGTTCTGTCATATGAGCTTGATACTTAATAACTGCTACTTGTCTTGGTAACTGAATAGCATGTAGTAATTAACTTAAAACTTTATAATGAGCAACTGTTGCAACTGTTGTACTGTGACAAATTTCTCTGTCAACATAGTTCAGAAAAATCATGCGTGCCTCCAAAAGCATATCTACTATCTGTGCATTTATTAAAACTTTTGCTCTCTGACAATTGACAAGCTTTAATTAAGGCTTTTAGTATAGCAAGTTGTGCAGAATGGGAAGGTGGCAAAGCCTCACAGTAAAAAGTTTATATTGTCTACTACTTCAGTCGCTGATTGTAATGTTCATGAATCATTGTTCCTATGATGATTTCCATCTACATAAAAAACAAATCAGGATATTGTAATGGAATTTCTGTTACATCTAGTTGTGGTGTAGTAGCTTGCTGTATGTGCACAATACAGTCATGTGGATCATGAGCAACATGTGTAAAATTCAAACTTTCACCCATGTTTATAGCCTCCTCCTCTGATTCACTTAATTTTAAATCATTATAATCTGTATCCAAATGTATATCTTCCTCTCTTTGGGGTAGATTTACTAAAGCTTCTAAAACAGATAAGTGGTTGTGTTACCCTTAGCAACCTATCAGATTATTTTATCATTTTTATATTGCATTCTAGAAAATCATAGACATTTTCTGACATAATCTGACATAGACATAATCTGATTGGTTGCTATGGGTAACACCACTGCTTGCCTGATTTAGAAGTTTTTGTAAATCTACCCCTTTGACCCTTGCATAGGATGAGTCTCATGAAAGGCTTACAAGACTCTCTTTACAGCTCACATTACAATATATATATATATATATATATATATATATATATATACTGCTTAAACAAGTCATTACAGTACAGTATGTCTTTAATAATCTACCATTTGATTTGTCTTCAAGCATGTATATAAATGTCACTTTTCAAAAGAGTAAGGAGTCCTAGTTCCTAAGGTCAAACTTGAATATGTGACCTTTACCTCCTGTAAAGCCTACATCTAACTAAATGTATCTACCATCTATTGTACACACACAAGTAATAAAACCTATGCTATTCAGCTCAATACAGCATCCCATAATAATCACTTATTTGTTCCTAAACTACACATTATTTAATCCAACAAATAATTATATTTATTATTATGCCATTAATATACTTTTTCAGTCATTGATATACTTGTTTTGCCACACAATATAGGGATTATTAGATTTGAGCACAACAGTATTTTAGAAAATATGCATTATGTGTATAAAACATAGATGCCAGTCCCTCCATAATGTCATGCCTGAGAGTTGGAGTTGGTTGGAACATGTGTAGGAGGCTGAAGTGGAGACTTGTGAGGCATGGATGAAGTTGAGAGGATTGAGCAAATACATCCTCATGTATCAGGTGAGGAGTTAGAGAAGATGTAGAGGATGATGGGTCTGAATGCAAGGAGGGGATGAAATATCTTTATTAACAGCCAGTAGGAATGAGAACAGGATATAATGCTGCTGTATAGATGAGCAGAATCAGGTTTGGACTGATGATGCTGGATTGTTGACTATGGTCAGAATCACCGGTAATGCTAAACTGAAGAGCTGAATCAGTTTGAGACTGATAGTGATGAACTGGAGACTTGAATTGAGACTGATGAAGACATTTTGAAGTTCTGAATAGGTTTGAGACCAATGATGATGAGTTGAGAGCCTGGAGTGGTTTGAGAGTGATGATGATGAACTGGATATCTGAATCAGTTTGGGAATGATGATGAATGCATTGTTTATTTATATATCAAAGCCTGTTCCTCAAACTTTTCTGGGTGAAGACAGTTTCTCCTGATCCTTGTTAGCTGCAAGAATGAAATGAATATCCTACAAAACTAATAGAAAGTAGTATAGTAAGAGCAAGAAATATTGAAAGGAAAAATCTTCTAGAATATAAGAAAAAAGAAAGGAAGCAATTCGTCCTTGTACCTTTTATCACCAATTTTAACACGGAAGAAAGGGCGATTAAAGAAATTTTAGGAAAACATTGGGATATATTAAAATTAGACTCCATTCTCCAGAAAGTAATTCCTGAGAAACCAGATGTTATTTTTAGAAGGGCACCGACTATTAAAAGTAGTTTAGCTCCAAGCAAACTACCTGAGATTAAAGAACAGAATGGTAATACCTTTTTAATTAAAAAAAGGTTTCTTTCCCTGTACACTTTGTAAGATGGGTCAGCATTGTAGTAAGAATAAAACAGAATTCTATAATATTGATAACACTGAGAAAAGGAAAATCAATAGTAGAATAGATTACCTTACTACCTCAGTCATTTTTATGATAGAGTATAGTTGTGGGAAAAAATATATCAGAAAAACAAAAAGGTATAAGAATACTGGAACACACAAGAAATATTATAAATAAGGTTCTTAATCATAGTGTTCCCAGACACTTTATGGAATGCCAAAAATCACTTCTTAATGGGTTCTCATTCAAAGGAATAGAACATGTCACATTAGATGAAAGGGAAGGGGATCTGAGTAAAAAACTAGCAAGAAGGGAGACCTATTGGATACACACTCTGGGTACCATGAGTCCTCAGGGATTACATGAGGGATGTGACATTGTTCTGTTCCTCCTTGATTAGAAGTCTTCGGGTACTGTGTTTTTCCTATATATTTTTAAATATTTTTATATGTTTAGTTGGTAATATGTGGATGGATGGGTGCTCTTTTTACATGAATTACTTCATATATTTTATGTGTAGCGTTATATTGTATATGCCATGATAAATTTGAAAGGAATGACGAGTATTTCTTGTATATATCAATATTTAAAGAATTTCTCCTATGTCGCAAAAAAAAAATCCCTATATGCTACCAAAGAATCTCTTTTATGCTGCTAAAAATTCCCACTAGGATGTTATAGGATTCGTTATTTGCTGCTAAAGAATCTCTAATGCTGATAAATTATTTTTAATTTTTTGGTTTTTATATATATCTTTTATCTATGATGTTTATGATTTTTTTATTGTTTAGTATTTGGAATTAAATGTATAGTATATTTAATTGTGTTATATATAGAATGTGACATACAGTTTGTAATATGAGAAAATAACTATGCAGAACAAAGTTCCCCTATAAATATTATGAGTATTTACTCTCTATGGCAAAATGGCGATTTTGGAAGTTGGAGACATTTCCCTTTAAACAAAAAATAGAATTGGAATGATCCTAAAAAGAGACTACAAAAAAATGATGTCTCATTCACTATTATTTAGAAGGTAGCAGTGGATTGCATGGTTGCTTGCAAAACTTGAAAAATAAATAACTTTTATAAAAGATTATAATGTATGATCTTAATATGTAAAGGCAAAGTGGATTATTACTAGTAGAAACGATTGACTGTATTATGTTAATCAGTATATGCAAAGTGTCTAGCGCTATAAAGAGGGCCTGATGCCTAGTCTAGCCACACCCACTGACGAAGTCCTTGTTGAGGAAACACGTTTGGGGAGTGGCCTGGTGATGTCATGATGCAGCGACACTGCCATGTTGTGAGTGAGGTCCGAGTGAGGGGGCTGGAACCGGGTTGCGAGCACCGCTATACACTGACACACACTGCGGTGCTAGTCAAATCCTGCTGTGTACATCTAAGCAGCCGGGACTACTCCTGGGCTCCATGGTCTCCTATGATGACATTATCTGTATGCTGATTACTGGAAACTTAGATGTAAGTCTTTTATGTGTGCTGTAATTAAAAATAATTTTATCATACTGACTGTGGTGCGCACCGTTCTAATCCTTCTTTGACCAGAAATTTCCACAAATTAACTCTTGAGGAGGAGTTCTGGGAGAACAACCAGTGCTGCAAACAGTGAACATTTAAAGAAGATGCTCATTACATTATTATTTGGGACTACTACTTTGCGCATGGTGATATACTTTTATAACATTGACTATAAATATATATATATATATATATATATATATATATAAAACTGCTCCTGCTTACATACACATTATATGTATATATATATATATATATATATATATTACAATTATTACCCTTAAAAAAAATGGGCATCATGGGGGAGGAGGAGGGGCCGAGGCCGGGAAGGGAGTGTGCAGGGCACCGCTGACCTGCCTGGGTACATAGACACAGCAGCCAGAGCCACAGCTGCTGCTTCCTGTACATAACAGTGATCACTAGTGATCACTGTAGTTCTGAAGCCACAGTGGGAGCATGTCCCATTGGTGGCCCGGATACATAGCAGCAGTGGTGGCTACTATAGCCGCTGCTGCTGCTTCTTCTACACAGTGATTAACTAGTGATCACTGTAGTTTTGGTGCCGCAGTGGGAAAGTGTCCCACTGGTGGCCTGGATACATAGCAGCAGTGGCAACTACCAGAGCTGCGGCTGCTGGGGCCGGCTGCCCGATCACTGCTGGTCACATTGATCGGGTCAAAGCAACATCTGTGGCTACATGAGCCATGGCTGCTGCTTCAATGGCAGCAGGGGGTTGCCAACAGTGCCCAATTACTGTGGCCAGCAGTGATTGGGACACGCTGGAGAGGCAGCCATGCTTGCAGAGGGACCAGAACATCCCTCTGATGTAGGCAGCTGCTGGAAGATTAGCTTCCCACAGCCACCTAGTGGGCATTTCTGACTGGTCGTATCAGATACTACCATGTCAGGAAAAGCCCAGCCTGGTGTGTGGTTATATCTGATATGTTCATGCCAGTCAAGTGTTTAACTAACATCGATACCTATTGACTGCATTGGACAGTTTTTTTGTTTGTTCTATGACTATGAATTGTTTTGCTGTAAAGATGTTGATGCTATTTAATTTTCTTTAAGTTTGATACTTTGTTTTCTATGAGTGCTTATTTATATATGTAGTGTTACACCTGACATCACTAATGACAAACACAGAAGAAGCAGATATTATAGAATACATTAGGAAATAAATGTAGTAGTTGATTAGGAATGTATGTATTGCTGTTGGGTGATAAAAATAAAATGTGAATACATATTTGCACAAAGTAGGACCGATGCTGCATGGGCTCCCCTAATTCTTACTGTTTTCTTACATATTACTTGTTACACACTCATTTTATTTTGTTTTCTTGTGTATGTGTGTAAATGTGCAATGTTAATAAGTGTGTGAATCATGTTAATTTCTTATAGTTTGAAGGATTTTTTTGTCAATTTCAGAATTTATATATTTACTCAGTTAAGATATTATATATTATATACCTTTTACAACAACACCTACAGTCATTGGTGAGTGTGATATTAAGGTGTTCTATGTTCTAGTTAGTCATCATTATTAACAGTTTGGAAAACATTTGGAAATACTGTATATATATATATATATATATATATATATATATATACACACACACAAGTAAGTCAAACAGAATCCTTTGAGATATGAATGCAAAAATAATGACTTATAATTACTTTATTCACAAGTGCATATTATTGCATGAATAAACTATTGCTTAATAATCTATTAAAGGATATCAGATCATATTATAAGGAATTGTTTTTTCCCAAGCACACGAGTTCTTTTCTGTCCATTTCAGGTCTCATCAGGATATTGTAGCATTTAGGGAAAAATATACAGCCTAGAACCCCAATGCATGAGGCTAATATAGCAAACACCTCTACAATAACCATTTGTTTCCCATTACTGCTCAAATAGGCTGGGATGGCACAGACCCAGACACTGCAGAACACAAGCATGCTGAATGTGATGTATTTGGCCTCATTATAGATGTCAGGTAAAGTCCTCACCATGAAAGCCAGAACAAAGCTCACAGCTGCCAGGAACCCCATGTAACCCAACATGAAATAAAAGGCTAACACAGAACCCTCATTACATTGGATGATGATAGTCCCAGGATATGTGTCCATGTTAAACTCCTGAAATGGAGGAGAAACTAACAACCAGATAACACTATTGAGGACCTGGACAGATGAGCAACTCAGCAATATTAAATTTGGTAATTTGACTCCCAGCCATTTTCTCCAGTAGCTTCCGGGTCTTGTGGCCTTAAAAGCGATGCAAACTGTTATAGTCTTTGCCAGGACTGAGGACACAGTGATAGTAAATATGATTCCAAAGCAGATTTGGCGTAGCATGCAGGTTATGTCCGCTGGGCAACCAAAGAAAAGTAAAACACAGAGTAAACTCAACATAAGTGAGATGAGCAGAATAAAGCTGAGGTTCCTATTATTAGCTCTGACAATTGGTTTGTTCTGATATGAATAAAATAATCCAATTATGAAGACAATTATCACAGAAAATAATAGAGCTGTGACAGAAAACACTGAGGTTATAGGGTCAATTTCATATGATAGAAACTCCTGAGCCTTGGCAATGCATTTGTTCTTTGCTTCATTAGGCCATTCATTATCAGTGCATTTCACACAACTTTCATTATCTGTGGAAAAAATGTGACATCAATTATTTATTGTGCTGTAATGTTACTCTCATTGTCCCTATATCTCACTTTTCTCTTCATTGCTCCCTAACTTGCATATTGAACATGTTCAATTAAAGGAAAATGGTAAAACCTTTGTTGACAAACTATTCATAAGAGATATGTCGAATTGGGTGTCCCTGAATAATTAACATTATAACTTGCCATGAGCACTGGAACAATTCAACATTGTTCTGGTGCAGAGACAGCTGATCCAATATCCAAGATCAGCTATCCTTGCAAATACTTTAACTGCTACTTTAGTAGTGGTGAAACTTAGTACTCCCAAGTCTGACCTGGTCAATGCAACTTCACATGGTTGAGTTTATGAATGTGCGGCATCTGGTTGTAGGAGCTGAGCAATGGCGGAGGCATTCAAATGGTGTAGGAACAAACACATCTAAAGATGGCAAATGTTCCCACAGTCAAGATCCAAAAATGTAGTATATTTGGAGCTTACTGAACTTATAGTAGGTCCCCTTAGACTAGTGTAGGGGGACAGTGGGCAACATTGGGAGTGAAAAGTTTAAACACATTCATTGATGACGATTGATAATCATTCATGATATTTCCTGCTCTTTATGGACATCTATATACATGAACATTAGCATACTATATGTATTTTATGCATTAATATCTTGTCCCGTTGTATTTTGCTGAGTTTTATTTTTATATTTATTTTTATTCAGGAACTGCAGTTCAAGTTTACATGTTTAAATAAATGTCATATTTTATCAATTATCCACTTGATTAATTTGTGTACACAAGCGCAGACATATACATTTTTGTTTATGAAATCTGGAAGTGTTTGCTCACAGTGATTATCCACCTCTCTAGATTGAGTGACAGAACGATCCTATTGTGGGTGTAGATAGAGGATGGTCGATGAAAATGGTTGTGTGGTGTTGCAAATGCAGGCATGTTTGAGCATCTTATAGCCATTACAGAGGTGTGCATAATTAAGACACAGCCTCATAATACATGTCACATGGCTAAATTGCACACTGAAGCACTCGCTGTACTTGCAGTAGGGTATAGTCAGCCAAAAGTGCTGAGAATGGGTCCGATTGTACTCAATGTTAACGATTGTTGCATACACTTCCTCAAGATGTTGTGGGAAAGTGGGCATCTTAAGACAGTCTGGTGGGTGTCTAAATACACACCGCGATCGCACGCAAAGACATAGTGGGTATGCTAATGCCTTGTTGTGAGATCACGGGATTTGCATAATTTGGCTGTGTGCAACTGCAGCTAGTGAGTGGGTCTGAATCGAGCCCCATGTGAGGAATCAAATTGAGTCAATGTTGCAAAGATAAAAGTTTGACCTTGAAATTAATTGAGGGTGATTCTAGGTACATGGTAACACTTCAACTACAAATCAAAATAAGTAAATGGGGTACTATGGAATTAATTTTTATTATTATTATTATTATTATTATTATTATTATTATTATTATTATTATTATTATTATTATTATTATTATTATTATCCTTTATTTTCATGGTGCCACAAGAGTTCCACAACACCTTACAAATGAGCCAAACAAGAAAACAGTGACTCACAGTACAAAACATTGCAGGGCAATTACTGTACATGGTTTATAAACATTGCTTCATCCATAATCATAACATTCAAATAACAGCAGGGTGGCAGCAAATATGGGTTAGGTGCCAATGTAGGGAGTAAATTATAGTATAAGTAAGGGAAAGGAGAAGCACATGAGTGAAGAGGGCCCTGCTTTTAATGTCTTACATTCTAAAGGGGAGTGGTAGAAAGAAAGGGGTGACACAGTTGTGAAAGACGTTAAGGTAGGAGCATGGAACATTGGGTTAGTAATTAGTATGAGAGCTGGGAGTATTTGATAAAGAATTGGATCTTGAGAGCCTATCTGAAGTTTTAGAGAGATTTAAAGTCTGATAGGGAGAGGGAGAGAATTCCAAAGGTATGGAGTGGCAAAAGCAATATCTTAGAGATGGGCATTGGAGAAAATAATCAGTTGGCAAGTGAGGAGGCATGCATTTGCCATTGAAACCATCCTCTGATTGGCTTAGAGCAGCCACAGTCATGGAAATGGCTTCCCCATTATAGTGAATGGAGATGAGAAGGAATGAGTTTAAGGCATTTTGGGTGGCAGCAGACAATGCCTGCTGCATGTTTGTGGGGTCTTGTAAATTTTTTAACCAAGACCCATGACATCTACTTGGAAAAAGGTACTGACCTCCACCCCGGGAGAAGGTGAATATTAGAGATGAGTGCTGACCCCCATGTTTTGGTTTTGGATCTTTATCTCCTTTGTGTTTTGGATCTGGATTTGGCTTTGCCAAAACTGCTCCTTGCGTGTTTTGGTTTTGGATCTCTTTTTTTCTTCAAAAATTTATAATATGTGCTAAAATCACATAATTTGTTTTTTTTTGTTCCTATGGTATTAATAACCTCAAAAACATTAATTTCTGCTCATTTACAGTCAGTTTTGACCATCTCATAGCTCACAATATTGTATTCATCTGGTTTAGACCTAAAACTTGTGCCTAGCTAGCTGTCTGACTAAGCTTAGCATCAACAGTGGGCGGCACAAACAGTTGGCAGTTCAACTTCCAACATGGCACATCATGACACAAATATTTGTATTATTTAAGAGGCCTGAGGGAGTTGGAGTATGTATGTAGTTGAAGGCAGGGACAGGAAGGGTTGATTGGTAGTAAATGTTATTACTTTTTTAATTCCAAAGTAAATTTATGAGGGAGATGAGGAGGAGAGGTATTTACAAAAAAATATTTTACTTATTTACATCAGTCCACTATGCCAGCTGCTGCTGGGAGTGGATTTTCATCCCATAGTACTTTAAAAAACATTTTACTGTTAAACAATCCTTTGTAAAGATTCCACTTCTCTAGAAAAGCATTTCCCAACCTGTAAAGGAACATAAAAAAACTTAATCAGTGGCCTCCAAAATGCCTTTGTACCCACTATCCACTTAACCACAGATATGTGGACAAGCTGAACAGAGCAAATCCAAGATATAAGATTTGGCTTTGCTTTACTTGAGCTGCTCCCCTCCAGTGTGTACTTAGAAAGAGTTTTCAGCACTCCCAGGAACCTTGTCAGTGATCAGCCTATGAAGCTAATTCCCAAAAATGTGGAAAAGATGATGTCCACCAATTATGTCCAAAAAATAATAAAGGCACCTGTAATGGCGGATGCCAGCGGGGACAAATTAATATTGTGTGAAGATTATGTATACACTGATGAGGGTGAGGAATCAAATGATGATGATAACAACATCTTGCCTCTGTAAAGCCAGTTTCTGCATGTATAGATCATTGCCAGCAATGTTAGCTGCCCATTGGCAGCTTGCTTTGTGAGATGCCAAACAAACCAATTGCTTCATGACTGAGGACATTGATGAAGGTTTTGGTGGTGAAGATGGCAGGTGCTTGGATCTAGCAGAGAGAAGGGAGCTAGCTGATGCTGGACTGCTTGTTGTTACTTTTTTAGCCAAAGTTTCAGATTTTTGCAAAAATGTTTTTGATGGATGTGCTGCAGATGACGTCACAGGGTCGAGGTTCCTAGAAGGTTAAGGTCCCTATCTCTACAAATTTTGGCTTTACAAATGGTACAGATACCTTCACAAGTGTTGTCAGGATTTGAGTTAAAATAATTCCACACCCAAGATGTGGCTTTTCTGGTCTAATGCCCAGGCATCACACCAGCCTATTACCCCAGTTTATATCATTACCCCAGCCTGTATCATCACTCAAGATTATTCCAGCACCGAAGGCTATTGGGATTCAATGTCCACTTTTGTGGATGTGAGCTCCATTTTAGTCCATATCACCACACCTCCTACACATCTTCAGACCTGTGTTACAGGAGGAGCAGCTGCAATCTCGAATATAGTTGCATTGAGTTGCCCCTCTGAATTGCTGAAATTCAGGTAGAGGGGCCATGGGTAGGGAGTAGGGACACTATATCAGAGAAAGCATTTTTAGCTGCTTTATTCCATTTTTTTATCCTCTAATTTCAGCTTTTGGAAATATGTTTATGTGAATCGCTGCTAATGCGTTTGTGATATCATTATGTTTAATATAATATGCAAATTATTTATCACTATTGTGATCTAGAAGTCGACAAGTAGACTAATAATTTATTCATGATTGAGGAAAGAAGTGAAAAGTTGCATTTTTAATTGCTAACTGTGTTATTGATTTGTAAAATTGTGCAGTTTCCACTTACAGTGTCACAAATTAATTAAATATGTGTTAAATATTACACTGCAGTTCCAGATTTTTTTATGAATAATCAAAGAATGACACACTGGGCTACCTCTTACAGTGTCACAAGATTATTTTTTTATGAATAAGAATAACACACTGCGCTACCACTTACAGTGCAACAGGATTAATTATCTATGAATTAGTCTACCACTTACAGTGATGTCATTATGTTTTATATATAACGCATATTATTTAGAACTTTGTTGTTGTCTTGTTATAGGCCTGTAGAGTAGTAATTTATTCACAATTGACTAAAGAAGTGAAAAGTTGAATGTTAGACTGTGCTACCACTTACAGTATCACAAGATTAATTATTTATTAATAAGAATAACACACTGCACTACGACTTACAGTGTCACAAGTTTAATTATTTATGAATAAGGATAATATACTGCACTATGACTTAAAGTGACACAATACATGGACGTTAAACTGAGGTCTGGCTGGTAGTATCACCAAACAATAATAGTGCAGCAAAGTTGCTAACGCACACACAAAAAAAATATTATTTTTTTTGTGGATTGATATTGATATTAATAATTTAATTTCACTTTTTTTTCACACTCAGGAAGAGCACCCCTAAATGAGGCAGCAGCCCCTTGATGAGCAACACAGGCAGCACAACTTCTTGATGGACAACAAAGCACCTCTGCCAAGTGCAGACTGACCACCTTCAAAGTCACAAATATGTGGACAATAAACTGTGGCAGTGTCACCATTCAAACGTAGTGCAGCTAAGTTGCTTACACACACAAACAAAACAGCGCTTTTATTTTTTTTGACACCGGGGTTTAGCACCAATGAATGAGGCAGCAGTCCCTTGATGAACAACAGAGACAACACCCCTTTTTGATGGACAACAAAGCACCCCTGCCAAGTGCGGATAGACCACCTAGAGAGTCACAAATTTGTGGACGATATACTGCTGCAGTGTCACCATACTATAATAGCACAGCTCAGTTGTTAACGCACACACATAAAAAATCACTTTTTATAAACTGGGGAAGAGCACCCATAATTGACAAAGCACCAACCCTGGAAAACACAATAACCCTTTATGGACTGCAATCCTAGGCTGATGGATAGGACAAAAATATAGCAGCAGCCAGAGTTAATTGACAGGACACAATAACCCTTTATGGACTGCAATCCTAGGCTGATGGATAGGACAAAAATATAGCAGCAGCCAGAGTTAATTGACAGGACAAGTGACACAGCAGCTGCAGTAGCCACTGAATGAAGCCCCCTTTTATATACTGAAGCCTAAGCCCATTTATGGACAACACAGCAGCAGCCTTCAGGCCAAGAACCCAACTGGACACACACACTGAGTGACTGACAGTGACTGACTACGTCTGCTAGCTTCTCACTCTGCAGCTGGAGTGAAAATGGATGAATGATTGAATGAATAAGTAATAAAGATTTAAAATATTTAGTGTGTGTGTAATGTGGTTTGTCTTATATTATTTCTTCATTCATCCTTTTACCCTTGAATGCCCACCACAGTAAATGGGCTTTCAGCTAGGGCTGGTTAATGCTGAGAATTGCCAGCCCTGGGATGATCAGTTTGGTGCAGGATTAATGCTTTGGCAGGAGGACCCCACACTTTGTGTCCTCCTACTGTGGCATTACAATCCCATGGCTGGTTCATCCTGGGTCTGATTAATGGAAAATAGTGGGAACCCCATGCTAGTTTTCCCCCTGAATTACTATGACATGTGTTTAAGGAGGGAATCCACACTGTTTTTTACCACTTTTTTGCCCATAGTGACCATAATTACCAAACATTTCCCCAGTTAAACTTTTAAGAGCTTTTTGGTTGATCTACTTTTATGATCTGCACATTTACTGGTCCACTGTCATTCTGTCTGATGCAAGTCAGCACCCACATAAAACCACATCATGATTCGATAGCCAATGCAAGCCTTCCTTTTCTGTTTGGTGAGTTTCTTGATGAGTATTGAATAAGTTCTGTGTGGTATTTGGTGTCTAGACATATAGTGACACTATGGCCCTGATTCAGAGCCGCTCACAAAAAGCGAGTGCTCGCTCTGAATCAGGGTGGCCGCTTTTTAAAAAAAAAACAGCCTCCTGGCCGCTCACTAAGCTGTGGGTGACCACACACAGCTTTTGCAAGCAGCCAGGGGATGGTCGAGATGGTCTCGACCATCGCGACCATCAGGTTTGCGATGAGACCTTTGTGGTAGGGTCTCATCTGCAGCAAGCCCCAGTGGGTTTCTGGCTCTAGTACTGTCAGTAGGGCTGCCCTCAAATGGCAGACATTCCTTTGGGAATGCCTCCATTTGGCCAGCCACCCCCCTTTCCCACCTACAATACGGGGCAAGCTGTTGATCAACATCGACAGCCACCCCGTTTTGCTGTGAGCCCCTGAGCAAGTGATTTCTCACTCACTCCAGGGCTCGCGCACACGCAGTACGCATGCCATGCGTGTGCGCTGCCCGGCCATCGACCCACTTGCGAGCGCATAGCATTTGTGAGTGGGTCTGAATCAGGCCCTATGTTTTTTGCTGTATTGTCTGTACATTGAATGTGTGGTTTCTGCTGGGATCATTTCCTTCCATTTTGGGGGCAGCCACTGAGTGATGGGGTAGTGTTAAATAATAAGGGGTGTTTTTTGGGAACTACCTTGGGTCTTTGTTCATTTTGCACTTGAAGATTGAGGCAGATTCCCTGTTGTTTAGGATCTGTTGGCCCTATACTGTAGTTTTTGAATAACATGAGAGGTAAAATTGAATAGAATTGATGGGACTGTCCGTCCATATCCAGTTTGATCTGGCAGCCTTTGTGGACATCTGTAGATGGACATTGTTACTGGGTGTGTTTGAAGGGCTGAGAGTTTGATGTTGGTTCCACTGGGCCTGTCGCTATTTGCGCTCGCTCATCCAGAAAATAGGGGTGGCTATTCAAATGAACCGTTCGCTGTTTGCGGTCTGTTCACGCCTCTAGGTCTGAACGAGCGAACAAAACTTGCGGTTGTTTTTTGGGAAACTACGCCCCCTGGCCGCTCGCATCCTACGTCATGTCCGCTATTTATTAGATTAATCGAGTACATCAAACAGGGTATGAACTGCTCGCTATTCTTGTGGTTGGTTTTTGCTACCACAATCTTGCGAGCAGTTCTAGCTAAAAAATAACCCAGTGACGTGGTCAATGACGCTGCTGTTTTAATTATGCACACCCTTAAAACACCCGTTTTGACCTTTAAGCATGCCTGCGTTCGGATCTCCACTCCCCGTTTTCAAGCACCTTCCCCTGTTACCACCCACATGCGCCTCATTCTGTCACTCAAAATAGCAGGCATTCGCTATTTAGCGAACAAACGATTTTCGGTCGCACTGACTAGTTCGCGCATGCGTATAACGATCCGTACGCATGCGCAGTTGGGCAAACATTGCTCGAAGCGAATGAGCAGCCGCTTACGAGCGGCTCTGAATCAGGCCCTTTGTTTGTACTTTTTCTTTTTTTGTGTGCTTGGCTCAGAATGATGATCATCAGCAGATTTATGTGATGGAGCTGGCAACTACAAATCAAACGATGGAGGTATTGTTTGTGTCACAATCCTAGTATGGGGTTCTTGTGAGTGGGAGATACTGTTTGTGCAACTTCACAACTTGCATTTGTAATGTGGTAAGTAAGAAAAGCAGCTAATGGGTGAATGCTTATGTACAGATTTGTTCTCATACATCTATATGTCATATGGTATGAGATGCTCCTGTAGGTATAGCTTACCATCTTTTTATTTCAATTTTGCATTCTATTTGCATCATCACATCACAAATCATCACATCACAAATCACCACTCATAGTGCACCAGAGATGCTGGGCTGTGACTGTAATTGCTTAGGAATCAGTTTCAAACATGCACAAATTTACAGATGAAGAACAACAGAACACAACAGACACTGCATCAAAGCACTTTGTATACAAATTCAGGTTCATTCACACACAGATGTATAAATATGACAAATTGATCAGTGTAATCTAGCAAAGTTGGGAGGTTGCATCCAGTTTTTTTAATTTATGCAAATAAGATGCACATTGTGAATGACAAATATGCTCAGTGTGGCCGAATCTCCGAGGGATTGGCACACCAAAAGGGGATTTTTGGTACCACTGAAGCCATAGTGTATAAGTATACATCTGTACCACTTTATATTCATTTCTGATTAAATACCACAACTCAGTTTGGTGCTTCAGCCAGTGTGACTCTCCATGTGGAGGACATGGGACTGTTTCAGACTGAAAATGTTTATTTCTTGTAATTGGTAGTCATGGCAGGCATGTAACTGGCTGATTACATTGCTGTGGTGAAGAAGAGGCAGCATCATTAGTGGATACATGTAATACAGGTGACAGTTGCTTGGTATTAGATGGAGGTGCAGCTAGGGGCACAATGCTAGTGGGGGAACTAGTGATTGGGAAAAATAATTATGCAACTCAGGCTGCAGCATGTATATTGTGATCACTGGATAGTGCAGCTAATGGGTGAATTCAATTGTTGCCACCTTAATTTGATTATTAAATATCCAATTTATTTTTAATAAATTAAGACAAATTTATTCACTGCAATTTTATAAAACTATCTAATAAAAGCATGACCTACGGTTTAATGCTAAGTATTCAAGGTAGAGGTTGGTAGTATTTATCGTAGGGTAGGACAATTGACAAGTTGCATAATCTTCAGCTGATAGCTGGTGGATGGGAATACATTGATTCCCCAATATACAATTGTTGGGGACACCCAATTCCAAACTACTGTATTTCTTTATTTTAAAATAACCCCTTTCCTAATCTGGACCAGTCATGCTTAAAATGAACTGAGGAATCTAAAATCCCACAATAAATACCTATCATTGTCCAGTGTAAATCATTATCTAACACATTGTTTAGAATTTTGTTTGAATTAATTCCACAAGACTCTAGGACAGTGGTTCTCAAACTTGGTCATCAGGACCTCATACAGTTTACATTTTTCATGTCACCCAGCAGGTGCACAGGTGCATTCATTACTCACTGACACATTATAAAAGATACACAGGTAAAGCTATTTATTTCACTTGTGAGTCTGTGAGGAGACTTGGAAAACATATACTGTTTGGAGTCCTGAGGACCGAGTTTGAGAACCTGTGTTCTAGTGAACAATCATATTTGTTGTCAAATTATAATTTTCGTCCTTGCTAAATGTAGACTATTTGGGTGATATTTACCAACTCCCACAAGTCCGTGATAAAGATAATTTCATATTTCTGCATTTTGTGGCAATAAGAAATTAATTATCAGGGCAATGTGTGAATAAAAATCATAAAGGACATATTCTCTGATTGGATGTCAAAAAAGTTAACTGACTGCTAATTAGATTTGTGCAGTTTGGTTTCCCTGGAAACCTAACACACCCAAATTTAGGGGTCATTAGTGTTTATGAGCCCTGTCTTAGGTCTTAATGCTGAGTTCGAATCCCAAAGTGAGTAAAAACATCATATTCCCAGAGTCAGATCTCACATGTTTTGGATTGTATATAAATGTTTACCACTTGTGATTCGGCACCAGGAGAGCAGAGGGAGTGGTTGTGGGACTGTGGGCTGAAGCACTAACGGCACTGCAATGAAAAACACAATTAGCAACCCATCAGAGCACCATAAGGGCGCCATTAGGTTAAGAGGAGTTATAACGCTTTCCACCAAAATTCCTGGTAAGACCTAGTATTTTGGACACTGATCTAGCTGGGTCAAACCCTGCTTGGACCCCATTTCCACTGCATATTCTACCCAAGTTTTTCCTGTGTCGCCCCCATTTCTACTGAACCTGTGTAAGTCCTACAAACCCTATGGCTGTCATTAAAAATTTACTTTTTTCAGGCTCACAAAGGTGAGTTCACAAAAAGTAACAAAAGGAAGGGGTGGGGACAGCTCAAAACATTTCAGCAAATAATGGCAAACAAGTTATAAGTGAGTAGCCTGGAGTACCAGATTTCTTGCAGCATTCTGGTGTTTGAGTTAACCAGTAAAATAACAGAGCTAAAACCCAGGTTATTGCAGGGTTAACCCATGTAGCTCCTTGGTGTAAAAGGGGAGAGGGTTGGATTGCCAGGTCAAGTGACCAGGCAATCCAACCCAGGTAACCCATGAAACCTTGCAGTGTGAACTGTGCACTCTTGGTCACAATGACCTGTAGCATGCTGCATGCTGGCCGATTGGTCTGGCTTCAGTGGTGCTTGGAGATGATGTCATCACCAAGCATCCACTTCAATGCCAGGAAAGCCAGGTCTATGCAGACCCAACTCCATTGTGAATGTCACTGACTCAGGAATGTCCAGGGTTGGTGCCAGCAAAATTCCAGTTCTGATCGGGATTGGAACTCTGTTCCAACTCCGGGTCAGACCCGGAATTTAGGTTTATAAGGGGTATAAGAGGATGATGCAGCTTGTGACCCTGTGCTATCTAGTGCAGTGTAATAACAGGAGGAGGGTGCAATTTCTGACTGTGAAAGGTCATACCTGCTGTAATTTTTTTGAGGGGCCGATGTACTTCAATTTTGCTGATATTTTGGCTAGATTGAAAGGTATTACGGATGTGAGATAGGGGAAGTGGGCATCCCTATACTGGCTGTGCAATTGTGTTGTGATTGCACACATTAGCATATTTTCACAGCAGACAGTGCTAGATTAGGGAGCTGCAATAGCAATCCATGCTACATCAGGCCCTTAGTAAGCAAATGTGGCTATATGGTTGGGGTGATGAGCAGCTACACTTACCACAATATAGCCAGCAAACGTGGCAAATCGGGTAAACATGCTGGACAACCTGACGATAATGTCAGGTTGAGCATGTTTGCAGATGATTGATGTGCCTACACTGAATGACTGCTCATTCAGTGTAGGCACATCACAGACTGACAAATGACTGCACGATTACAATGTCATAATCATGCAGTCATTTTGAGGTCTGTTAGTGGATGGACAGCATTACTTTGTCATTGAAGCAACCTTGTTGTTTGTTTCTTTTGGTGTGTGTATACATCATGTGTAAGTCCAGAAATTGGCATTACTTGCAAGCATAATGTAGTGCCTAAATTACTGTGGTTCTTTGTGTGCAACATGTGTAACTTCATAGGGGTTTATTTACAAACATGTAAACTTACCCCATAATGTTCATCCTAGGTGCAGTTTCCTGATTAGTGCAGAGGGAATATTTTAGATCTGCCTGAGTTTTGTACTCAATATGTAATCAATTATTTAATCATTCAAGTAATCAATCATTCAACCTCATTGAGATTTTGGGTGCTTGTTTTGTAATGGTGCTTTCTATTTCTCTGAATTACTTTTAATATTTAAATGAATAACACTGATTAATTTATTGATTAATTGAGTAATCAACAAATACTTTATATAGCTTTCACTAAATAGTTCTCCACCTCCATTTGCCTGTGCTGACATCTGGCCTCTAATCAAGATTTTGATTCATGAAAACAATCTATTGCATTGTATCATTTATATAAATTTGTCATCCTGTCTGCCACTGCAGTGCCACTTGGTTTCTAAGATGTGCTATATTATATTTAACCTGCCATGTGTTAGTGCCGCTGTTCTGTCACTTACAGTAGTGTAGACAGCCATCTTGCTGCAACCAATGGTTAATAATGATAAAAAAAATATTGTGAGCTGTGACTGAAAATGTTTTTTTAGATCAATAATACTGTAATAATACTGTAAGAAAAAAAAATAGGCCAAAAATACATGATTATAACTGTTTTTATCCATATTTAAATAAATCCAGCTTCAAAACCAAAATAAAAACACTTAAGGGTGGTTTTGGCAAATTTAAAGCCTTTGAGGATGGTTTTTAACAACACCAAAACACGGGATTTGCACACATTTCTAATATTTTTGTAATCACTTTGCTTCCAGGTTCAGGCTCAGCTTTGGATTCTGTATCAGAAGGCAGCTATAAAAAGCTTCTATGGGATTTGTGATAAAAAGGAACCACATCATTTAACTCCAATATCTTCATGGTACCCAAATAATACATAAGGGGAAGCTGAATTAATGTGATAAAGGAATAATAAATATGCCTCTTGGTGATCTAACATGCAATAAATTATTTGTATTACATTGTCTTCTATATGTAGCCACCCATTATTATTGGCAGGTATATACTGTAATTCTTCAAAACAGTAACTTGTTAAACAAAATATATCTAGATTTGTATGGGTAACTAAAGACATATGTGCATATAATTATCTGCCCATCATTTGTACTGGCTAAGCAACATAATAACATAAATAAAAATACCATTGGATATTTCTCCCTCTGAGCATGGAACACAGTTATAGCAACAGGCATGATGTCCTCCCTGTGGGGCTTTTCTGAATCCATTAAGACAATTTTCAGAACATCGAGCTCGAGGCCTCTATTAAAATCAAAAAGTGAAAGTTAAGTTGATTTAATAACTTTTGATAAATACCACCTAAAATGCTGGTGATTTTGGAACAGTGTAACCAATCTTCTGTAATATTGGCAGCAGGATGATTTTGTCAATTAATTTAGTCTCTTTTTTCATTAAAAGTTCTGGCAACTATATCTAGAATGACATCCACTCAGTGTTGTCCATGAGGCTTGGTATGTGGGGGAATGTTATGCTGGACTTTGCTTTAAAATAAGTTTCTAACTTTTTCCAATATGGAGATATTTAAGAGCAACAAAGTTGACATTGAAGACTGGACATATTTCACACAGCACTTTGTATATAGCTGCATATATAGATGTGTCCACATACACCTTTGTGAAAATTGAGCCATGGGCTGCCATTCATGGCATCAGATAACCAGCCTCACCAAGATATATATGTCGGGACATGTGTTAGGAGGCTGAAATATAGTGTAGTACCACTTTTTAGACAGCAGGTGGCATTTTTAGAAAAGTATACTGCAGCTGCCTAAGTAGAAAGCTGGAGAGGAAGATCCTATACAGTAAGCTGCCTCCCATTGCAGTGATAGACAGGCTTACAAAATTCCCTGCATACTTTGGCTACATATACTGTAAAAGGTCCTACAGGATAGAAAATAGCACTTGGAAATATAGCACCACATTTCATATGCTGAAAAAACCCTGTTGATATATTTCTAGCTGGATCTAGAACAGAAGCTGTCAGTTTCAGTTCATTTTCCCTATGTAAGAATTAAAAGACATCAGTATTTCCCTGTAGGTGTTATAACATAGTGGTAAGGTAACTACACATCACACCAGGAAATTAGGGTTTGAATCTCAATGTAAACCTATTTTTTTTCCACAAAAATTAATTTTTATAATACAATATATACACAGTATAATTAAAAAACTGACCATCAGTAATTTTACTATATGTTTATGTTCTTCTCCAGGTAAAGCCTTTGCTTTTCTCAACACAGAGGGGAGGGAGGAGGAATTCATTTGTAAAGGCTGCACATTTTCCACAGACAGACAACAAATCACATTCGCATTAACCCTCCCCCTTTGTTTTGTTACTACTCATTAATGTTGCCCTTTGTGTATTGAGACACTTTTGTACATTGACAGAGAAGCACGGATGGGATCAGTGAAACCCCTCTGTGATGCTATGTATTTCAATGACACAGATGCATGCACAGAACAGGAGATCCATGCTACATGCAGCTGGGTCATTGACACAGAGCATAGACAAGATCAGAGAGACCCATCTGTGTTGCTGTGGTAAAAAAAAAACATGGTGAAAACAAATAAATAAAAAATGGCATGCCCCCCTCCACAAAAGAGCCATGGGCTTTTAGTGACCCAGTACTGGTTTTGATTAAATACAGGGGACAAATGACATAGGGGTCCCCTGTACTTAAGCACAACAAGCACTGGGCTAGTCAGAACCAGCCCTGGTTGCAAAAATACGGGGGACAAACAACATAGCGGCAATGTGCAACTAGCACTGGGCACTGATATGGTTCTGGAAATACAGGGGGAAAAAGGAGAAGGGTCCCCCTGTATTATTCAGAACCAGCACCAGACTTTTTCTAGTGAGGGCACTAATGCCACAGCCAGGGACACCCTTTCACTGGGCCCCCCAGTCGAAGCATTAACCCTGACCACTATTCAGCCCAGGCCAGGGTCCCAGGGGAGCTATGGACCCCCCAAACAGGGCCTACTCTTGGGGTGTTTGACCAGTGCAGTCAAACAGGGGTGCCGACCCATAGAGGGTGCACTCTAAACACAGCATCACTGCACTACTGACACACATGCACTAAGGACACAGGTGGCTCCCCCGCTCTGTCAACACCACTGGGACCCTGCATTGAGAACACCCCTGCACTGACAACACAGTCAGCAAACCTGCACTGAGGACACTGCTGGCACCACCACACTGCTGACATCACCGGTACCCTTCACTGAGGACACTGCCAGAACCACAGCACTGCCATTCCATGTACTGAAGACACTGCCAGCAACCCCCGCACTGCAGACACAGCCAGCAAACCTACACTGAGGACACAACTGGCACCCCCACTCTGCCGACATCACCGACACCCTGCATTGAGAACACCCCTTCACTGCCAACACAGTGATCAAACCTGCACTGAGGACACCGCTGGTACCCCCATACTGCCGACATCGCCGATACCCTTTACTGAGGACCCTGCCAGCACCGCAGCACTGCCATTCATCATACTTTAGGACACTGTCAGCAACCCCTGCACTGCCGACACAGCCAGCAAACCTGCACTAAAGACACCACTGGCACTGCAGACATCGCCAGTACACTTCACTGAGGACACTGCTAGCACCAATGCACTGCCATTCCATGTACTAAGGACACCGTCAGCAACCCTGCTATGCCAGCACTGCTGTCACAGTAAGTGCACTATTGGTGTATCCTTCCCACACTGTATAGCACACTGTATCCATGTTGGAAATTGGAAGCTGAACTGCCACATGTTAGTGCCACCCACTGTGTCACTTAGTTTAGTCAGCCAGCTAACTGGATGCAACCTTTTGGCCTTAACTAGATGAAAAAATTAATATTGTGAGGTGGTCAAAATTGATTGGAAATGACTGGAAATAAATGTTATTGAGGTTAATAACACTGTAGGAACAAAAACAAGCCTATTTTGTGATTTTTACTGTTTTTATGATATTTCAAGAAAAAAAATCCAGATCCAAAACCGAAAAACAAAACACCAAGGAAAAAAAGGCAAAACTAGATTCAGATCCAAAACCAAGGGAGATCCAGATCCAAAACCAAAACACGAGGGTAGGTGCACATCTCCCTCTCTCTCCCCCTCTCCCTCCCTCTCCCTTTCCCTTTCCCTCTCTCTATCCCTCTCTATATAGCAACTTACATACTGTGTATACTTTACTGTAATAACAAAGTGGAAAACAAAACATTGTGCTTCCAGGTACATTACTGATCAATAAATGTACAATATAACCATGGAAAAGTATCTCAATACACAAAGGGCAACATTAATGAATAGTAACAAAACACAGAGGAAGGGCTAATGAAATCTTAATTTGTTGTCTGTGTAAAATGTGCAGCCTTTACAAATGAATTCCTCCTCCCTCCCCCTCTGTGTTGAGGCAAACAATGGGCAGGGTTATTCAGAAAAAGGACATGAACAAACTGTAAATTACTGATGGCCAATTTTTGATAATGTATATCTGGAACCAGTACTGTATATGCAATATGGAACCATACTTACAAGCATTATTTTCTTTGTTTATCTAAAATGTGATTTTATGGGTCAGTATATGAAATATGGAGCCATATTTTCAAGGGAAAATTTCTACACTAAGAAATCTCTACACACATATGCCATGTTCACACCCTCTAAATGAAATCTGATATTATTCTAAAAAGTGATATTGTTATTACAATAATATTATTGATATTATTATATTATTGAATTATATAAATTTATTTTTGGAGCAAAAAAAATATGTTTACACTGGGATTCAAACCTTAACTGCCAAGTGTGATGTGCAGTGACTTTACCACAACAGCACAATACCGGTGGATGGGAAGTACAGAATCTGTCTTTTCAGGAACTGATGACAGTTTCCTAGTGATAGTTTTTTTGGTGCTAGTACAGTGTTTCAGCGGCTAGTACAGTGATTTAGCCACAAATGCATATTGCACCTTAACATAAACACTCCAAAACACTCATCATTTGCCCTCTATTAAAATCCAAAGGAGACCACTACTGTATCTTTGCTACATAGGTGGAACACTCTTAAGTGCTACATTACATGACACACTCTCCACCCAGTGGTGAAAGCATGAATTGCACCTTTGCTGCACCGCAGACAGCACGACACAACTAGATATGAGAATTGATGTCAAGC
Source organism: Taudactylus pleione (assembly GCA_031769625.1). Classification (NCBI taxonomy): domain Eukaryota; kingdom Metazoa; phylum Chordata; class Amphibia; order Anura; family Myobatrachidae; genus Taudactylus; species Taudactylus pleione. Next base: position 2,859,706 of record JAUIMM010000591.1, on the reverse strand, counting down.
CAAATTGAGAGCCATGGCACAATTTTCAGAAAGAAGTATGTGGCCACATCTGTAGGGATTTTTGCACACTTTGTATGTGTCCTGGGCTGTATACACAGTTTTGTGAACACTCTCGTGACTGCACCTATCAGAATCATTTATCTGTGGATGCTAAATGGGCATTTATTGGGGGAATCAAGGCAGTGACAATGGGAATACATGCAAGAGAACCATTATGTTGGTGTGTCAGGGAGCATGTAGCCAGAGATACTCACTATTCTCAGCTATGCAGATGCATTGTGGAAGCCAAATACAGACAGATCTCCTGCATTTAGTATGGGGAAAGTGTTATTGTTGATGATAGTGATGACAGCTGCTCTTGTGAATGGAGCACTGGATGTGGTGCATTAAAAAACATGCATAATACTAAGACTATGAGAGCTCAGCATAGTACTTATAATACTGTAGAGAACACCATGTAAGTGCATCACAAAGGAGGGCAAAAAAGTATCACAATTTAAATGGATGAAATTAAAAAGACTATTACATACATATATATAATAAACACACATGAATGATGAAGGAAACAAAAACTAACTCCAGACAATGAGTTGTGTGCCGAAGATGTGTACAGATAAATAGTATACATAAAGTATGTATGGTATATGTTTAATTTTGTTTTTATGCTAATTTTTTTAATTTTAAAGTTATTATGTATATATAAAAATTCCATGAAAAAATTGGCACTCAAGGGACAATATATTATAGCAACTGTCAAAGATTATTTTACATAATTCCATATTTACATATGCTTTATGCTGTATAATGAAGCACTTTTGAGATTCAATAGGGCATTTGCACATCCATTATGTTTATCTGTCCAAACTCACATTTAAATGGAAATTAGTGTGTGTCTTTAAGGCCGCTCCCAAGGAAAACTGTTTATCTAACAGAGTGTACAAGAGCTTGTCCATTTATGTATAATTGTTTTCAAGAAAATACTCGGACCAAATATAGAGATACCCCAAGCAATGACTATCTCATAAAGGAATGTACTTTCTATTTGGATTGCCAAGGAGGAGCTAGCAAGAACAAGCTTTGTCTATCTGATAATGTCAGTGGGTGTACAGGGGAGGGGTGTTGTTTTTGGGAAGTCCAATAATGAGACTATTACAATTGTTAATGAGGAAATAATGACTGCATGTGTTAGATGTATTGCATTGTCTTGAGTAAAATATGGTCGAATTTTGGCAATGATTTTTAGATGTATGTAACAGGATTTAGAGACAGATTGAATGTGAGGACCATGAGACAGTTTATAGTCAAGGAAGACAGCTTGGCAGCGAGCTTGTGAAGTGGGGTTGATTGTTGGGTTATCAATAGTTATAGAGATATCAGATTGGTAACTACTATTGGCTGGTAGATATATCATGAATTCTATTTTGGATAAAGTCAGTGGCACAGATGAGCATAAATGGTGACAAATCGGGGGAGGATAGGAAAATTTGAGTATCATCCGCATATAAATGATACTGAAAACTAAAAGAGCTAATTAGTTTGCCTTGTAATGATAACTTAATCTTTCAATTTTTTCAGAGTGAGAAACTGTCTGTCTGTGTACTTTGTGCGTCAGTGTGTGTTTCACTCTCTCTGTATACCCCTCCCAGATCGAAAAGCTGCACCGAGGAAAAAAAAAGTTTTCAAGAAAATGCTTTAACTATCTCAGAGCATGAGACTGTGTCTGTATTCTTGCATCATAGGTTTCTTTTGTACCTCAGCCAGGGTACTGATAAAAGAAGGTTATGAGACATACTTTTTAGTAGATATGCTGTATCTACTTAGTGTTTTAAAAAGACGGGTAATATTCTAAAAAAAAAGTCACAAACAGTTTACAATATTTGATTAATAATCTGCAATTTTTTTTTGTTCTTACAGATGACTCAATCCTTATATAACAGTGATCTGTGGTTATATTCACAGTTATTTTAAACTTCAATAAGAGATACTAACAATTGTGTTTCATTTGCAGAAGCAAGTTAAAAGTTTAATGGGACAAAATCCAACTGTATACTGCTAATTTTAAATATACAGGATGTTGTTTTCCAGTAGGTTGAACACATTTATATCCTTAAAGGGTGGCATTTATTGTTATGTTGAATTGCATCTATTTGTTTTACATACTATTATTCAGATATTTAATAATGCTCAACATAAACATATTCCTACAGCCTGATTTTCTCGATGGGGGATAATATTTTAGACTCCTATCAATCTTACATATGTCATATTTTCAATTGTGCTACATTGATCTTTATCCTCTACAGAGGGGGATATGGTTGATAATAGTGAATGGTGAGGAAAAAGGAAGACAATGAATATGTTTTCAATAATAGCATTCATTAGATAATCCTGACTTAGTTCTCTTTAGAGATGATAGCTGTTTCTGTCAGATACATAATGTTTTGGTGACAGGGCATGCATTACAGTAACTACCACATTCAATGTAGTTAGCTGAATGTAATGTACAGCATTGATTATAGCAATTGGAAGCATAGGGGTTACCGCATAGTTTGAGGAACTACAATTTTACATGTACACACAATTAAAGAACTGAAAGAAGCAATATGTTTACTAAAAATAAGTTGCAGTAATTAAATGTTGGGCACATATGAAAGAGATTGATTTTATTTCCATGGGTAACATATTAGCTGATAGGCAAGTAGGAGAGGTAATTTTAAGTACATATGATGAGCCAGTTATAGAAACTCAGTTGATATTGTTTAAGAATATCACATTTTGACCAATTAAGACAATATCAGGAAAATACTACTCACAATAAGGTCAATGTTTGGAAATTAAAGCATTGTTACAAGAGAAGATGATAATGGGTATTTGAGTGGAATTGAAATTATTACAAGCCTTATAGAGGTAGTTCATGGGTTAGTACATTTAAGAGCAGACAATATGAATCGCATTGTACAATCTTACTGGTATGCTCGAGCCAGAGATAAAGTGAAAATGTGAATGTTTATGTAAATTGGTTGATACATAATGGAGAGAAAATGGTACCTACTAAAACATTTTCAAAGTACTACTGATAATTGATTTTATTCAGTTACCAATGAAGAAAAAAAGAAGGATTGAAGTATGTTGATTAAAAAGGATTGAAGTATGTCGATTAGAAAAAGGATTGAAGCATGTTGATTAAATAAAGGATTAAAGTATGTTCTTGTTAAGGTTTCAGGATGTTTTAAAATATTGTGTTAGCATGTTTTTGGAGTTTACTGAATTTATAGCTCCGTAATGCTAAGAGAAGAGATTTTGGAGGAATTTGTATGTAAGGTAAAGTTTGCTTACTGTAAGTGTTATTGAAAGTTACAGGGGAAGTTTTTCAAATAAGTGAAATGATGGGAATAGAATCAAAGTTACACAGAATGGTGTTACAAGAAATAGATTAGTTAAACTTACAAAAGAGACAGGAATGGCATTGTTTGAAGGCCTACATTTGGTGCTTCATAGTAATAGAATCAAACCTGAGCCTTATCTTAATCTCTCCTTATTAATTGTTTTTTTAAAACTACAATCAAGTTGTGTTACTAAACCAAAGACTGATTTGAAATGACAACATGATTTGACTGTTCAATATTCTAAGTCTAAGCAGCTACAATAAGAAGACTTTCGGGGAAGCTCAACAGGATATTCAACCAACACCAGCATTTGATACAGAAGAGGAAATACAGTCTAGAGACTATGATGGTATGATGAGAAGTTTGTTACATTCTGGTTCCCTTACAGATCAATGGAATGGTCCTTGGCATGGCAAAGTAATGCTGACAACAGATAAGGCTATAAAGGTTGCTGAGAAGGACACCTGGAGCCATGGCTCACATTGAAAAAGGTCAGATATCCGAGCTTAAAGGGGACTAAAGAATCAGACTCAAGTGCTGAGATATAAAGACTCATATTCACGTGCTGATATAAAGACTGAGATATCAAGACTAACTCAGCTGCATTTATGAGAACTCTTCAATCAAGAAGGAGATTATTGCTTACAATAGACTATGATATAGACTGATGACAAAGGAAGCTTAATTTTTCTTAGCTGCTTAATGGAAACAATCATGTTTATTGCAACATTGAGACTAATTTTTTGGGGGGTAGAGGGCGAGCAAGGGTTCATGGTCTGGTATGACTACACATCCAGTAGTGTGGATGATGGAGTTATTCGAATAAGTCCTTTCCTTCCTCTTTTCTAAGCAGGTTAAATTATCAGTATCAGAAATCTGATTTATCATCTATTGAAAAGTGCATTTGCATTTACTGTACTAAACCAGAAGAAAGGTGGATACTATGGTGTATGGATATTATTCAAAAGAGTATCCAATTCTACAAAAAAATAATTGATGGGTAAAGTATTAAATGCTACTAATTGTTGCATTTGTGCCAAAACCATTCTTGAGTTGAAATATACTGAAAATACTAAGATAATTAACATAAAAACATGAGAATTGTGAATAAAAATTGAAAAAAAAACAGGAAAATGGGTTACTGATAACTATAACTTGACAAAACCACTTGTAATTATGTTATTTTCATATGTAAGTAAAAGTATTCCATTTTGTTTTAATAAGAAAGTATATGAAATGAAGCAGACTACACCTCAGATTTGAATAACTGCAGGAATGTTTACTAGTCTAACACAAGTAGAAAATGTTGAGTCAGAATATTGTAATAAAATCTTTACTGCGTACAAACCTTAAATTCCTTGCTATACTGAACAATGTAGGGAAGATTGTAAAATGACTAAATGCTTATTATGTACAATGTATTTTTACAATGAGTCATTTGATTATACACTGCCAGGGATTAGTTCTAATAGTGAGTGTTCCAAATAGTTATACAGATCATACAGTTCAGACATGTAAGTAATGTTAGTTACTACCATGATATTTGGGTTTGATGTTATTTTCTTGTTACCAAATGATCTTTATTACCTATGAGGAAAGTATGCTTACAAATTATTGCCAATTAATTCAGAAGATATTTCCTTTTTAGGCAAATTGATACTACAATTGTATGTTATAACTCATAATAATTTGTGATAAGTTATTTTGCAGGATGCTGGACGTTTTACAAGAGATATTGATCCAGTGAATAAAAATACATTTCCCTGATTGATGCTTCAGTGAGACATCATGTTGGTACAACCTTTGCTAACATCCTTACGTATGATAATTGGGGATATTTGGATAATCAACATAAAAATTATTGAACTGGACAAATTTATTGACAATGATACTGGATTTTATATGATAAGACATTCATATATGTTGGACATTTATTAAAAATATTCCGGAATGAACTGTTACTACAACACCGCCCATAATTGATTGCTTAATTGTGCAGACTGAAGGATATTGTCGAACTTTTTATGCAAATATTGAAATTCACTGTTGAAGTTATTTGACCAATAATATTACAGATGAAGAAGCCATTATTATCAATTACATAAATTATGTTTATACTGTAAAAGAAGAATTTCTATGAATACATTATGATAAAGACTCTAATGTGATTTATGATGATCATGATTAGATACTAGTTTTGATTTTCAGGTTTAGAAATGTTTTTTAACATATTTTATGTATAGACAAAGTTTATTCTTGAAATCTTAATCCTGATTTTTTTTATTCTATAGAGTTGGCCTATGCTGTATTCAGATGGCTATTTTAAGAATGAAAACATACTTGAGATGGAGATGAGATATAGCACATGTAATAAATGTGCTTATCTTAGGGTGGAGCTGTCAAAGACTAATTTACATAATTCCATATTTACATATGCTTTATGCTCTATAATGAAGCAGCTCATGAGATTCAATAGGGCTTTTGCACGTCCATTTTGTTTCTCTGTCCAAACTCACATTTAAATGGAAATGTGTCTTTAAGGCCACTCCCAAGGAAAACTGTTTATCTAACAGAGTGTACAAGAGCTTGTCCATTTATGTATAATTGTTTTCAAGAAAATACTCTGACCAAATATAGAGATACCCCAAGCAATGAGTATCTCATAAAGGAATGTACTTTCTATTCTGATTGCCAAGGAGGAGCTAGCAAGAACAAGCTTTGTCTATCTGATAATGTCTGTGGGTGTACAGGGGAGAGGTATTATCTGAATTTTGTAATAGGGTATAAATACTGTGGGACAATGTCCATGGGTATTGAATTGCTGCATTAACCATGGGGAATACATTATTTCTCCAAGTTAAGGGCTTGATCTATTTATTTAATACATTAATAAAATGACAAATTCTTAAGTATACTGGATTGGAGTCTATATTACTTATTATGGAACAACACCTGGTAAAAGGTAATTTAAACACAACAAAATCCATGTGTATTTAAATCATGGTCAACGTAATGTTTCAGGGCATCAACCCCTTCCTCGGGACTTGCACAAACAGGGAATCTGCCAACTTTTCACAGTTAATTGAAAATGCCATTAAGTCCTGTCTCAGATCTCCCTACCAAGTTCAGATCCTAGAACCAGGCAAACTGTAATCTTTCAGGTTTCAGTCTTTCTTGTTGTGGATTGCATACTAAAGATCCTCCCTCATGATTGGACACCTATTCATACAGCAGAGCAGAAGGAGAGATTGTCGGACTGTGGCTGAGCACTGTAGTGTGTACACTATTAACTTCTACTAAGTCAAAACACCATTAGGAGGACATTAGGGCAGAAAGAGTTTTAGTTGTTGGAGTAGGTGGATGCAGTGGGTGTGGAAAGAGTGACTGCAGGCATTATTGTCACTTAGAATTGGTGTATGTGTGTTTGTCACACACACTGTAGCACACAAACAATCATGTTTTTTGCTCTTGATTGTTTGTTAAAGTGATCCTGCACTTTTTTCTTAAATAAATCTATCACTGCAGTATATTGTTTATCTATCATTAAAGTATTTACTGTGTCTGAGGCTACTGGAGCCCTATTTTTTAGTCTGTTGATATTATAAAAAATAATTTTAAAAAATATATTTTTCCCTGTAGTCTTAAAAACCAGTGCAGTCTTGTCTAATTAATTCATATTGATTGTTTGGTGTCAGATGGTATCCCCCATCATCTGAACCCCAAAGAAATTTTCACAAAGGAGAGCTGCTCCTGGTGCATGTAAACAATTGCCAGTGTTTGATGTAGATCCTGAACAATTTTATGTTTTGGTGACCAATGTATTTCCAATCTGCATTTTCTGCTCCTGCCACTGAAGCTCAGCTTGTAGGTTATCTTCTCATGGACTTTAGAGTAGAAACTTTAAAATGGGCAAATCCTCTTTCTATTGATTTCACAAACCATAATCCTTTGATGTTAAAGCCATTTAATCCTCCTTAGATTCATCCTTTGAATACTGAAAAAAATATTTTTCTGCAGATAAACCACCATCCTTGGGTAATATCTGCTAGAAGAGGAATCCAATGCTACTGCTTTGTTTGGACTCCAACTCAGAATGTGAACTTGTGGAGGACTGAAGTTACTTTATCAATGGTCCCATATTCCCAGTGTTTTCTCCCAGGAGGAAGTTGTGGTGCATCCAAAGAAGTCTAAAGTATATACAAATAAAAAGAAGATAATATACAGTATATATGAAAGTGTCTAGTATCCACTCTTTAGGGATGAGGTACTGACATGATTATATGCAGTACCATTGTCCCACAAATGGTGCTGCTCTCTGCAGTGCTGCTACTCAGCCATGTTCCAGTCAGTCTGGTCACATTACTTTTATTACCCTGCAAGCCTGTGGTAATTAACTGATCCAGCAGCTATGGGCTGCACCTGTTATTGGATTATTTAAACCTGTATCACAGTGCCATCTGAACCAGATTATTGTGTCAGACTCCATGTGTCAGATTCCTGTACTTCATCTGGTTTTCTCTGGGCTGCTGGTGTAGAGTCTACTCCAGTGTTTTCTGGTAAACCTGTACTGGAATTGCTTCATTCTACTCCAGTGTTATATGGAAAACACACAACAGTGTTCTTACACTTGATGTCCCTATAACTGTATCATCACCTGTTTCTGGACTTTCAATAGCAGTGAGTTGTCCATTCCTAGTCTGGTTCATTGTTAAATTGTATTCTGTATTATCATTCTGCTTGAGTACCAGCTTTATTTCTGCACTTTACCCTGTGTGATAATAAACCTTAATGGTTTACTTATATTACTCCTGGCAAGTACACATACAGGGGAATGCTCTGAGATATAACAAACATGATGTGTGGTTTGATCTCCTTCCTTTGGCAGAATTCATTCACAATAACTATTACAAATGAGTCCACCTTCATCATTCAATTCAATATAGTCTGTGGCCTGTATACTTGGGTACCTTCCATTCTGCCATGCCCACTTCTTCAGTCCCAGCAGCAGAATCTTTACTTTGAGATCTGCAAGAAATTGGCATCAGGTTAAGACATCTCTTATAAAGTCCTCTCAATGCTTTAATTTATATGAGGACAGGAAAAAGATGGTGATTCCAAATGTGCAACCAGGTTATCCACACATAATTTTTGTTTCCAAGTCCCTCTATGAAATTTGCTTCATGTAACATTGGACCCTTTAACATTTCTCAAGTCATAAATCCAGTCTCTTACAAACTTGATCTACCATCGTATATTTGGGTACCTGAATCATTCCACATACAGTATCCCTCCTCAAACCACTTATAATAAATAATTTCTATCTCTCCAAGTCAAGGTTCTTACAAAGTTTAGATTCAACATGAGGAGGAATATGCAGTCAAAAGCATCCTTGATTTCCAACATCTTTATGGTAAAGTCAAATATCTGATTGATTGGAAGTGATATAGTCATGAAAAGAGGGCTTTGGTAAATTATTACAGTGGTAATGATCCTTCTTTGGTGAAGAAGTTCCATCTCCTCTTTCCTACCAATCCTCAAGCTAAGTGTCCAGTGGCTACTTCTAAAATGAGGGTACTATCAGGGGTCCTTCCAGACTTTTGTCACACTCAACTGTGCAGCTTTAATCCTTCATTCAGGCCAGGTGTTCTCCCTGGCAGTTCCCATATATCCAGTCTCCAGTCCATGGGCACCACCATCTTGGAATTGACATCACTAGGTTGTCCAGCCAATACTAGCAAGGCAGGTCCCTGTCACTTGATAGGTAAGATCAATCACCAGCAAGGGCATTATTTTAAATCTCTCAGGTATTAGAAATAAATTGGCATTAAAACATATTTCCTAGAGGCCTCAGTACTTTGGCTTCAGGTTCCTGTGTTATTCATAGAGATATCCTTCAAACCAGCAATGTGCGAACGTGTTATCCTGCTGGGTAATATTGCTAAATTGCACTCTAAAATCATGATATTCTACTGGACAAACCTACTAAATCTGCACTGTGCAATCCTGTATTCTGTATCCTATTCTGAGGATCCTGCATTCCTGCACCTTGTAGAGCTGCAAACTCTAGCTGCCTATATCTGCACAGTGATATGCTGCTACTGCCATCTAGTCTGCATGAAGAGTAGTATTATATGGCCATCTAGCTTCAATAACATTCCAGTAACTATAATTAACCCTAGGGGTCTTGACCCAAATCCCAATCCTATTAATGCCAAGATATTTGGTCAATATATGGTTCATAGGATGAAATGGGCAACAATTTTAACTCATGATTTGCTAGAATGAATTTGCAGTGGCTTATTGTTTTTATTTTTCACTTCACAAATCACTTAGCATGGACATTGCCATTATGTATTAGAGATGAACGGGCTCGGTTTTCTGAAAATGAAACCGACCCAAATTTGCATAAATCAAGTATTTCCGAGGCAGGACTTGGGTTTTCCCACCAGACTTGTAATCCCAAACAAGGCAAAACATAATCTTCTCAGTGTTGGATCTCATGTGTTTTGGATTTAATAAAAGTCCCACACTCATGTTCACAGCTGCCATTTCACACAGGACACCAGGGCGTGTAAGGCAGGCTGCAGTGTGACTGTTGACTACTGTGTGTCACACTCAATGTCACTGTCTGTAACTTTAAGTGTGTTTCATCACCATTTCTCCAGTGAAGGGCAGTACAGGCTACTGTGTGTCAAGCTCTGTCATCATCACATTGAAGGTATGTGAGAAACAGCACTGACAGTGTTATTATGCAAACCAACATTATGCACAATGTTAAAAAAATATATATTTAATAGGTGCAGTTCCACCATTAATATCAGTGCTGTGTGTCACAGTGTAGAGTTGTTATTTGGTAAAATTTTTAAAAAAAGAAAAAACTTTTTTTCAAACATGTGCATGTGTTCACTGGGCAATGCACTGAGTTAAATAATGTTTAGTGGGTGCAGTGTCACCGTTATTATCAGCGCTGTGTGTCACAGTGTGAAGTTATAATTTATTAAATGTTTTTTTTTCTATTTTTTAAAATATTTTTTTATTTAAATACTTGTTTGTGTTCATTGTGCAGTGCTCTGTGTTAACAAAAATGTTTAGTAGGTGCAGTGCCATGGTTAATATAAGTGATGTGAGTTAATATGTATTATGATTAGTCGATTGATCAGCAAAAGCAGTAATCAAGTACTAGTGTTGCAGCTGCTGGCCATCATGGTGACACTAGTTCTTCATCATCCACTAAAGCCAATGCTCAAGGACAAAGAGGGTTTAAGATGGCACCTGAAATTAAAATAATATTTCACAATGTTAAAGGAAAAAATCATCACTACTATTGGTAAAGTTTCCTGGCAAAAACATAAAATTGCTAAAATGACATCCACCATACATTTTGTCAAGGAAAAGCTGAGGCCTTGGTCTTTATTTGCAAGTGGTGGTTCTAGAACCTCTGTCAGTCAGGCATCTTCTTTTGTAGCTTCACATGATTATGCAATACCTCCTTACTTAGTTTCTAGAAAAGTTGTCAAATATAGAATAGGCAAATCAGTGCAGATAAAACACTAAGGCTTAAGAACAGGCTGTGTGTTCAGAACACGTTTGAAATATCAAAGGAGATTCTAAAAGTGTCCACAAGTGATATGTGTAAATCTGACATTTCTGATACTGTAATCCTTCTACCATTTCTACAACCTCTGCAAATGTGGGGATGAGCAGCACAAATAAAGATGGTGCCACAATAGAAATTGAGAATGATAGCATAGAGGAAGTGCAACAGAAGGATTAGGGGGATATTTATGTACTAAATTATGCTAATGAGGATGATGATGATTTTGTTTGTGAAACCAGCCACAAGTGGCAGAATTTCTTGCTTGTGATGAAAAAAAAGCCATTGCCATCCCTGGGCATCAGACAAGGAAAGCTACCTCTTGGGTGTGGAATTATTTTAACCAAAATACTAACAACACTAATGAAGTCATCTATACCATTTGTGAGGACAAAGATAGTACAGGTCCCTACATTAAGCATCTAGGCACCTCCTCCCTAAATTTGCAGCGCATTCATGCAACTTATTTAACAAAATTATCACTTGTAAAATAATAAAACAAGCAGTCCAGTATCAGCTACCAGCAGTTTTGAGCAACACATGCAATCTCCACTCCAAACACCATTAACATCAACCTCCTCATTAATGATCAGGCCCAAACAAACAAAGGACCAGCCACAAAAGTGAAAGTCCATGTTGCTATAGTACTCAGATGGTTAAACTGTGCATGTCCTTTTAAATATACAACATATGGGTTGGTGGGAGGGCCCATGGACAATTCCATCTTGCACCACTTTTCTGTTCATTATGAGCTGCATTGTTGTAGGGCATTGGGGATGATCTTTTTTGGATAGAAAAACATTTGTTATTTAATTGGCTGCTTGTGGACCAGATTTAGGAGAAAAAAACATAGTATTATTATACCTCATACTCAGACTCTCTTGTGCACCTCAAAATATACAACAATGTTGTGTTACCCAATTATAAGGGACAAGGTAGTATGGACAGCAGGTTAGCCTCCTATTATTCATTAGTGTAAGAGAGGCTAAATTGGAGTTTACTACTCTGCAGTGAAACTTTTACATTTATTGGCTTCTATTTCAACCCTTGTGAGGAAGCCATGGCTATTAAATTTGTATTATTTATGGCCTTAAATTTAATTGTCTTAATCAATTATAATCAATCAATTCATCAATCTAATGTTATTTATTAAGGGATCAGGCATTTTCTATGCTAGGGATCTTAGGTATGATTATGTGCTGGAATCAAAGTTGTGTGCTGTTAGTATCACAGCTGTATCTTTGGATGCAGCAGTGATACCAACATAAGACAGTGCAGCAGGAAGAGACTTGTGTAAATAGACACCACCTGCCAGCTTATGTGATCATCTGCTGCATCCAAGTACACAGCATAGGATCATGATCGGAACGCCATGAACTCCTCTGCAGGGGACAGGATATCTGCATTGGAAGACAATGATCCTGCCAAAATAAAATGTGCAATCAGGTTATGATAGGCACTGTAACTAGCAAATAACATTTAGTAGGTGCAGTTCCACCATTAATGTCAGCACTGTTTTTCACAGTGTAAAGTTGCTATTTTAAAAAAAATAGTTTAAAAAAAATAAATAAAAAAAATGTGTATGTGTTCACTGGGCAGTGCACTGTGTTAAATAATGTTTAGTAGGTGCAGTATCACCATTATTATCAGTGCTGTGTGTCACAGTGTACATTTTTTAAAAAATATATAAAAAAACTTGCATTTAAAAAAAACTTGTATGTATTCACTGGGCAATGCACTGTGTTAGAAAATGTTTAGTATGTGCAGTGCCACCATTAATAGCAGTAATGTGAGTCAATATGGATCATGATCAGTCAATAGAAGAACAAGAAGAGCAACCAAGTACTAGTGCTGCAGCTGCTAGCAGTCATGATGATACTAGTACTTTATCATCTACTAAAGTTGGTGCTCAAGGTCATAGAGGGTTTAAGATAGGGCACCTGAAATCAAACTAATATTTCACAATGTTTAAGGAAAAACACCTAACTACAAAAGGGAAAGTTTCCTGCCAAAAAACATAAAATTGCTAACATGACATACACCACAGGCATTGGCAATGAAAGGCTAAGGCCTTGGCCTTTATTTGCAAGAGGTGGTTCTAGAACCTCTGTCAGTCACGCATCTTTTTCTGGTTCCTCACTTGATGATGAAACACCTTCTAACTCAGATTTTAGAAAAGTTGTCAAATGTAAAATAGGCAAATCAGTGCAGATAAAACACTAAGGCTAAAGAAAAAGCTGTGTGTTTAGAAAACTTCAGAAATCCCTGAGAAAAGTCTAAAAGGTGTCCACAAGTGATGTGTGTAAATCTGTAGTTTCCAATTCTGTACTCCTTCCACCATTTCAGCACCCTCTGCAAATTTGGGTATGAGCAGCATGTCTGGTGGCAACAGCTGCAGTGCTAGTATTTGGTAGTTGTTTCTTCTCTTCTCTAGACAGATAGTTATCCATATCAATGAACACACAGATGTAGTACAAACAATATAAAATATAATTCTTTGTCTACTTTGTTTTATTTCACAGCTCAGCTCATGCTACTTGGAAACAGCACTTTTACATTTGAACAAACACACTCGGGGACAGTGCACACAATAGAAAATAATATATATTTTTAATTTATACTACTAATTTTTTTATTTTCAGCTCAGCTCACACTGTGTGGAGACTCAGGGCTTTTATATGTACATGAACAAATGCACTGGGGAGTAGTGCACAGATGTAGTACAAACAATAGAAAATACATATTTTTTACTATTTTAATTCACAGCTAAGCTTACATTGAGTGCAGTCACATATCTTATATGTACATGAACAAATGCACTAAGGACAGTGCACACAGGTTATAAAAACAGTATTTTTTTACTTTTATTTTTTTTTTACTTTTTCCACAAATGCAGCATCACACTGCTTATATCACAGTGGGGTATGACCTGTGGGGTCACAGTTGCGTACCATTGTGTGTGACAGTTAGACTAGTATGGGAATGGATGGCCACACAGCACAGCAGCCACGGGACACATTAACACAGCACAGCATAGACTGGATTCAGCATGATATGGCACCCAAATTACCATGGGAAAGAATTATATAGAACCCAAAATCCACAAGAAACTAACTCTGAGATGATGACATTTTGCCTCGATTTGAAATCCACGCAAGGTTGTAAAATCCAAGCCAGCACTCGGATTCACTTTAATCTATAAAGTTTGGGTGGGCTTTGTTTTTAGAAACCATGCACATTGTGTGACATTACACTACCACCTTTGCTACTATTTATGAATTGATATTGTTCCTAAAATAAATTATATTATTGCTTATTTTGCTATACTTGCTTATGCTCATCTATAAAGATCTATGCATGAAACAAGGTACTAAGATATAACTTAACTCAATATACAAATTATTGAATGAATTATTAGCCATGATCATAGCAACAAGTATAAACTGTTACATGTGATAATTAAATAAATATACAAATTATTTTCCAACTGTGGTAATATGCACATATAATGAATTGAATGTTCTGGTTAACAATACCAATAAACTTTGGCATTTTGAATTGTAAATGTCAATCAAAGAGGTGATCCAGTTGTAAAGGAGGCTAATTACCAGTCTTATCTGGCATTGTAATGTTGCTCCTAGAACAGAAGGGATCTTATTATTTTAAGGATGATATTAATCCTCACTCCTCTTTTAAGCAGGTACACATATAATCTTACTTGCCTAAAGCATGTTTAGGTATATTGCTGCAGCAGCTACTGGGAGACCTGATGTTAATAGTACTGAATGTGTGTTAAGATGGGTGTGATTGAGTATCAAAGTTCGAGACTTTTAAGATTGACAGTCAATAGGTTGACACCCGATGGTCTAAAGGTCAATAGCTACAAAAGGTACACTTAGAAATGTTCGACAATACAAATGTTCGACAAGTACAAAAGGTTGACAGGGACAAACGGTCAAAACAAACATGTTTGACATGTTTTTTTTGTAATTTAACCCTAACCCCTCCTTTAGTGCCTATCCCTAACCTTTCCCCTTGTGCCTAACCCAAACCCTCACTCAAGTGACTAAACCTGACCCTAGCCTACTCTAACCCTCCCCCTAGTGCCTGAGCCTAACCATCCTCTCCAACAGCCTTATCTTAACCCTATGCCAAATTCCAAACCCTAACCATCACCTTTAAAAATGTTGAAAAAACTTGTGTCAACCATTTTTACATGGACATTTTTTGTGTTGACCATTTTTGCATTGACCATTTGAGTATCAATCATTTGTCCCTGTTGACCTTTTCTACTTGTCAACTATTTGTCAGTCAACCTTTTGTCCCTGTTGACCTATTGTATATTGACCATGTGGTTTTGAACTATTGACACCATATTCATTGTAGATCTTCTTTCTTGATACCATTCAGATGAGCCAGGGAGTTGAAGAGCCAGCTTAGCTATAGAGATATCAACAAATATAGCAGTTAACCACAGTCTCTAACCAGTTTTGCTTAAGTAATATCCCTCCACTGTATTAATTAATTAGTTACCATCTGTATTGACAGGTGTATTTGATTATGTTGGGTGCCCACTTTTAATAGCAATTAGCACTAAGGCATATTATGCAAAAGCACATATGAAAATTACATTCTTATCTCACAGTATCAAATTATTATACAGATGAATGGCAAAATATTGCAATCACATATAAAGTGATATACACATACATATATAAAAAAACCTCTAGTATCTTGATTAATCAATCTAAACCATACAGTTCATTAAAAAAAATTCAAAATAAAGATGGGGTTTTAGAGCCCTTTAAAGATAAATGGTGTTTATACTCATAAATATTCCTTTTGACTTGTCACTTTCTTAAGATGTTTTCCTCTTCAAACAATGCATATATGTTAACAGAAGAAGGGACAAAAAGACACATCTGTGTAGAATTGTTTCAAAAGTTCATATATATATTTCAGGCACAGAAAATCTTGTAGGGGATGAATCTTGCTTATTACACTTTTCTAAGTTATAGTGACGTACCACACTCACATATAGTCAGTATGATAGAAATCTGATACACTAATCATCAATAGAATGGTGGAGGATAATTTTATTGACAATGTACAAATTAGCATATCACACAGTCCTTTTGAATACTGGAAAAAAATAAATGTTGTGCCCCTTGTACAAAACTAGCTTTGATTTACTTAAGCTGCCCACCTTCCATTGGGTACTCAGAAAGAGTTTAAAGTACAGCTGGGAACCTTGTGAGCTATCCGCATGGGAGGGTACTTTCTCAAAATGTGGAAATTCTGATGTTCATGAAAATTAATTATAAATTCTGTGAGGAAAACCTTTTCTTCCAATTATGACTAAGCACAGAGGTTGAGGATGATAATGACATCTCAAAACTGAGATGGTTAACAATACTGATAGCCACCTTAAGTCCATTGGTAGGTTTTTTTGCTGGAACTTAAACAAACCAAGGACTTCAGCCACACAAGAGATAGTCCCTGTTACTGAAGTGCTTGGTTTGTTAAACTGTGTATGTCCTTGTTAGTATACAACATAAGGGTTGGTGGGAGTCCCAAGGATCATTCCATCATGCACCAGTTTACTTTTCATTAAACTTTACTGGGCTGTACTTTACTGGGGAATTGTTGGTTGTTTTGGTTTGCTTATGTTTTCCATTTCTCTGTTTATCTTTTATAGTATTTGTAAGTGCTTCTCTATTCACATAATTATTAATCAATTAATCAAACCAATCAATGGCATGCTTTACCTGGCTTCCACACTACATATATGCCAGGTCCATGTCTCTGTTTTTCTTTTCTTTATAGTTATAAATGCTTCTCTATCCATATAATCAAATCATGAAGCAATCAATTAGATCTACCTGCTTCCCCACTACATGTTTTCCAGGCCCATGTCTCTGCTTTTCTTTTGTTTATAGTTATAATAGTTTTTCTGTTTGTATAATCAAATCAATAATCAATCATTCAATCAATCAATTGAGTGCTTTACATGGCTTCCACACCTTGTGTTTGACAGGCTCATGTCTTTATTTGTCTTTTCTTTTTAGTTAGAACTACTTCTCTGTATATTTACTCATTAATCAATTAAATCAATCAATGGCATGCTTTACCTAGTTTCCACACTACATTTTTGCCAGGCCCATATATGTTTATTATTTCTTTATAGTTATAACTGCTTCTCTGTTTATATAAATAATTATAGAATTAATTGATCAATGTTTTACCGGTCTCCCACCACATAAATAGTAATACATACTCTATCTCAATTTCCCTGAACTGGTTTTGGGCCTCATCTACTGTAGTTCTTGTTATGGCTGTCTCTGGAATTGGTGGTGGAATAGAAGCAGATGTGCACAGCAGGACCAAGGAGGCTATATATCACTCTCTTATGTAGACATACTGTAAATGAGGCCCATAGTGAGACATACTGTAAATGAGGCCCATGGTGAGACATAATGTAAATGAGGCCCATAGTGGGACATACTGTAAATGAGGCCCATAGTGAGACAAACTGTAAATGAGACACATAGTGAGACATACTGCAAATGAGGCCCATAGTATTACATACTGTAAATGAGGCCCATAGCGATACATACTGTAAATGAGGCCCATAGTGATATATACTGTAAATGATTCCCATAGTGATACATACTGTAAATGAGACCCATAGTGAGACATAGTGTAAATGAGGCCCATGGTGAGACATATTGTAAATGAGGCCCATAGTGATACATACTGTAAATGAGGCCCATAGTGAAGCATACTGTAACTGAGGCCCATAGTGATATATACTGTAAATGAGGCCCATAGTGATACATACTGTAAATGAGACCCATAGTGAGATATACTGTAAATGAGGCCCATGGTGAGACATATTGTAAATGATGTCAATAGTGGGACATACTGTAAATGAGGCCCATAGTGAGACATATTGTAAATGAGGCCCATAGGGAGACATACTGTAAATGAGGCCCATAGTAAGACATACTGTAAATTAGGCCCATAGTGATACATACTGTAAATGAGGCCCATAGGGAGACATACTGTAAATGAGGCCCATAGTAAGACATACTGTAAATGAGGCCCATAGTGAGACATACTGTAAATGAGGCCCATAGTTAGACATACTGTAAATGAGGCCCATAGTGAGACATACTGTAAATGAGGCCAATGGTGAGACATACTGTAAATGAGGCCAATAGTGAGACATACTGTAAATGAGGCCAATAGTGAGACATACTGTAAATGAGGCCCATAGTGAGACATAGTGTAACTAAGGCCCATAGTGAGACATACTGTAAATGAGGCCCATAGTGATATATACTGTAAATGAGGCCCATAGTGATACATACTGTAAATGAGACCCATAGTGAGACATAGTGTAAATGAGGCCCATGGTGAGACATATTGTAAATGAGGCCCATAGTGATACATACTGTAAATGAGGCCCATAGTGAAGCATATTGTAACTGAGGCCCATAGTGATATATACTGTAAATGAGGCCCATAGTGATACATACTGTAAATGAGACCCATAGTGAGATATACTGTAAATGAGGCCCATGGTGAGACATATTGTAAATGATGTCAATAGTGGGACATACTGTAAATGAGGCCCATAGTGAGACATATTGTAAATGAGGCCCATAGGGAGACATACTGTAAATGAGGCCCATAGTAAGACATACTGTAAATTAGGCCCATAGTGATACATACTGTAAATGAGGCCCATAGGGAGACATATTGTAAATGAGGCCCATAGGGAGACATACTGTAAATGAGGCCCATAGTGAGACATACTGTAAATGAGGCCCATAGTGAGACATACTGTAAATGAGGCCCATAGTGAGACATACTGTAAATGAGGCCAATGGTGAGACATACTGTAAATGAGGCCAATAGTGAGACATACTGTAAATGAGGCCCATAGTGAGACATAGTGTAACTAAGGCCCATAGTGAGACATACTGTAAATGAGGCCCATAGTGATACATACTGTAAATGAGGCCAATAGTGAGACAGACTGTAAATGAGGCCCATAGTGATACATACTGTAAATGAGGCCCATAGTGATACATACTGTAAATGAGGCCCATAGTGAGACATACTGTAAATGAGGCCAATAGTGAGACAGACTGTAAATGAGGCCCATGGTGAGACATACTGTAAATGAGGCCCATAGTGAGACATACTGTAAATGAGGCCCATAGTGAGACATACTGTAAATTAGGCCCATAGTGAGACATACTGTAAATGAGGCCAATAGTGATACATACTGTGTTAGAGCTTTGGTTTTACAGTAGTTGAGAAGCTGGAACTTAGTAGCTGAGAGAAGAGAAAAATCTGACCACATTAACTAATCCTAGTTACCTTGAACAAATGACAAATGACTTAGATAAGGAAGGAGGATGTTCTGTTGTGCACGAAGCTGAACAAGACATTCAAGTTTCCTTAACCCTTATACAGACATCTCTAAAATAAATGGTACCTTACGCCAGAATCTGCCGAGTAGGCCCTGGAACATCTTGGTTATCAAATAACTATTTTACCCAGAAGGAATATTATGCTACTATGTGATACCCCATCTGTCTTCTAGCAGAGCAGCATTGAAGACCATAATAAATATGAGAGCACTGTGTGTATAGGATGAGAGAATGATACATCCCATACTCTATGCTATTACATGTTATGAATAGTTTTACTTTCTATATGGGTTTATTATAACTGTATATGTTATATATTTAGTATTTTTATGTACTGTATATTATAAAACATGAATAGTTCTACTGTATAAATTATCTTTGCATATAAATTATAAAGACCACCTGGCTTCTACTATGGCCGATATTATCCATTGGCTTTAAATGACTTGAAATTAATGTTAGTGATATAAATACTAATGTAGATACATATAAACTACTTTACAAATTACATGATTTCTCCTGTTTTAATCAAAACACATGAAGGTGGTTTTGCAAAGTTAAAACCAAAAGCTAAAATCCAAAACCAAAGCTCAGGAGCTCTCACAATTCTTTAGTATAACCAGGAGTATTGTGTAATTATCATATATACATTTCTGTGGACAAGTTGCTGAAAAGAATAAAGGTTAAATTAAATAGAATTTTCAATTGTTGATATCATTGTAACTTTACAGTATAACATACCTTTCCATTTTTCCAGACCATAAACTGTGGGTACATTTCTACCGTGTTATCCTGAAATGTTCCTATGAATTTTATATCTAAAAATGATGGTGTTTTATTTGCAATTATTAACCAGTTTTCAAGAGAAATAAAAGTAGAATATTCTCCTTTTTTGTTAAAAAATATTTTGTTACCATATGTATCTTTATAAATAACCTTCTTTAAGTAGTTATGGAGCTATCCGAGTAAAGAAAGAGATAGATGTAATATGTTAGAGAGAACAATTTATGAGCACAACTAGTATACAATAATTTACAGGTGGTATAATACAGTATAGTGATGTGGATTCTATAAGTAGCAATGAAAAAGTTAATTACAGACAAATAATATACACATATGTCCACTTGATTTTAAATGAGTGTAACTTGGTGGAAATGAGGCATTCACAGTTAGCAAACTGTAAGTTTATTTTGTAGACAGGGCTATATTTCTGCTGGAGTGCTCTGGAAAGCTATTTCGGAAGTTCATGTGAAAAATTACATCATCCAGAACAGCATGCTGGAACTGTACAATAAATTTTATTTTTCCCTCATGCTGCATAGTAAAGTACAGTTTGCACTGGGGTAACTAATAGTGTTTGGACACCTCTGACCCCCATTACCCCTGTGTGCCTCTGACCCCTGCCCATGTGTACCTCTGAAGTCCTTAGTCATAACACATACACCTGCAGCCCAAACATTAACAATTTTTTTGTTTAAATGGTTAATGCATCCATTGATGCTCCACCCCACTGTAGTCTACCCACATGTTCCACAGATCCACCCACCTCCAGGAGATCCTGAACCATTTTTATTAGAAAAATAGCACTGATTGTAGGAATGTAGATGGAATTTTGGTTATTTATACGTGAGCTTAAACAACCTCAGCGCCTGTTCTACACAGTTAGTAATCAGCGTCTCTTTATTTTCATACCTGCAACAGATTTTTAGAGGCATTATGAACCTCTTAAATTAAAAAAATAAACTATAAAATTCTCTGCACTGGTGTGATAAAAATTACACTTATAATAAAAAATTGTGTTAAGATTCAGTATATATTACAACCAAACACATACTGTATAACCATAAACTTTGACCATTAAATACCATTAATTCCTACTAATATATATCTATATATATATATATATATATATATATATATATATATACATATTTTTAGCAATCAGAGATATGTTTTTAATACAATATCATGTACTGTAACAGCACTCAAATGGATACAGAATCATACAGTAGCAAAAAAATTTCCAATTACAGTACATTTTATACTATACCTATATCCTATTTTGGTATCTGTGTCACACTCATGAGATTTGTTTGTGGATCTGAGAAGAAGTCACTTGTTGTTCCCTCAGGAGTATGGACAGAGAACATGGTAGGTCTTATGTAATTCTGATTTATAAGATGAATACAGAACTTAAGGTATGGGCCAGTGTTAGGGAAGTTGGCTGAGACTGAAGTAGAGGTGCGGATTCTATCCCATCAGTGTTTTTCACCAGTCACCCCCACAAGGGGATATGGGCTTGGCTGCACCCAATGAGCAGGTTGTGGTCCCCTACCCAGGTTTCCCTATACTGGTGGATGGTTATTAGAGTACTCTGGATGGAGATGGTAATGATAATCGGAATGTAACTGGGCAAGATTCCCCAGAATGTAACCAGACATAATTCACCAGAATGGAACCGGACAATGGGCCTCATTCAGCTTGGATCGCAGTTGCTAATACACATGCAAAAGGGCGATTTTTGTGTACTGCGCATGCATATGCATCACAGTGCACATGCTCAAATCTGGCCTCTGTGATCGGAACTGCGATCGCAGTGACTACGCAGAACAATTGCAGAGTGATTTACCAAAGTACTGTTTTTAGGTGGTGATGGGAGTGGTCATGAAAATGCAGGCATGCCAGTGCATTTGAATGCCATTGCAGGGATGTGCATTAATTATCCACTGGGATGCCCTACGCAGCCTGAGGCCTCATAGCATGTGCTGAAATTAGCAATTTCTGACTAAGGTCAGACCTTCTACAAGTTTGCTTGAGGCTGTGATGGTACTCGATTGTACCAATGTTTTCACAGTCTTGCTAAATATTACGGATGTGTATAAGGTAAAGTGGGCTTCCTTATGTAGTGCTGTGGTAACATAGCGATCGCAATGAATTAGCAAACTATCGCAGTTGAACTGCATGCATAATTGTAGCTGCATTTGCAATAGTGATCAAGCTGAATGAGGCCCTATATTCACTGGAATGGAACCAGGCAGGATTCACCAGAATGGAAGTAGACAAGAACTGGAGCCAGCAGTGCAGTGAGATTGGAATCTACACTGTAAACAGAGAATACTGCATGAGCTCAAATAGAATCGACAACTAGGCTGAAGACATCACTGCACTTTCAACCTGCACAGTGCAAGTAACTTGAATATATAATGAAAAATAAGGAGTAACCAGCGCTAGATGCTACTTTTCTCTTATATGGAAGTTGCTTTTCTTTTCCTTCACATTTGCTGGAATCTTACTTACATAAGAATTCTAGCAGAATGCGTATAAAGGTATCTTTATACACCGATGTCTTTATAAAACTAAATCTAAAACAAAATTTTTTAGTTTTGTCTAACAGAAAAGAATCTATCTCTGCACTACATTGTATCCAGTTTTGGAAGCATAAAGA
This sequence comes from Taudactylus pleione, assembly GCA_031769625.1. Lineage (NCBI taxonomy): Eukaryota > Metazoa > Chordata > Amphibia > Anura > Myobatrachidae > Taudactylus > Taudactylus pleione. The sequence goes on along the minus strand of JAUIMM010000591.1, from coordinate 2,836,837 downwards.
AACCTTTTGGTATATGCGTGATAGAATTAGAATGTAAGTGCCTTTCAAACGGAGGATTTGATGTTTCACCATGTTGCATCCTGATTTAGTTTTATAAAGACATCGTTGTATAAAGATACCTTTATATGCATTCCTTCTAGAATTCTTATGTAAAGTAAGATTCCAGCAAATGTGAAGGAAAAGAAAAGCCACAGCCAAAATAAGAGGAAAAGTAGCATCTAGCACTGGTTACTCCTTATTTTTCATTACGAATATATATCCATAGAGGATTGAGTGTACTCATTTAGGAGTTTGTAAACTACTGGGTATATGCAAGTATAGGCACAAAGTGTAACATTCTATCTGCACTATATTAGTAATGTCATTTACTGGCACAAAAATAGTTTTTCAAAAAGAGGAAAGTACTTTCCTTTTAAATTAAATTTGTTTCCAGACTTTGAATATATTATTTCCAGTAATTGCTCTATCTTCTCTTTGACTGAATATAATCACTCCAAATCCCAATATGGGTGTGCTCAAAGAGAAAAATACAAAACCAAAATAGTGCAATATTGCCAGAAACATGAACAAAATTTATTCAGTATATTACACTCATATAGAGAAATTATTAAAAGCATAGCACCACAAAAACACACGTGGTAAGTTGGGGTGAAGATCGTCCTCCTGTTCATATATATTACCCAGATGATATAGGAACCAAATTCCATAGGCTGAACAAAATCCTTAGTCTGGATAACTGGAGACAGGATACCACCAACAGAAGCAAGTAAGACAGTAATCCACCAATGCTTAATGCATTTTGGATGTTGTCCTTCATCAGAAGCATGGTGGTAAGTTGAGTAGGGACCCTTTTTATACCCATGTGTTGTAATCATCCTTCCATAGACAGGGCTTTCAGTTTCCCGCTGTTTTCCTTTACAGGAAGTATCGCGGAACTCTCCGCGACCAGAAGCGATGTAGACCTGGATGCACCAGAAGTGACATTGCTTCCTCCATGTTCACGAGTAGCAGCGGATGTCAGATAAGGAAAACATCTGCACTCCACCTTGCATTCCACCGGCCTCTCGGACCGCAGTGTCCAGAGCCATAATGTGAATACAACAAACGTTCCATCTATATTAAATTACCAAGATGTTCAAGATTGTCCATTGTGTAGCAGCAAATGTGGTCCATAGCAGCATATCAAACAACACTATTTAATATTGGGGGGTCTGGGTCCCGATCAAATATAAAAGAGATAAAATAAACATTAAAACAGTATAATGTATAAAACAAATAATTAAAAATATAGCAGACAATATAATTACATTTATAAATGTAAATAACCAGAGAAATTGGGAGTGAAAACAGATTTTTCAGTAACAGAGGGATTAAAGTGCAATTGGACATCTAAAAATATAGTATTAAAAATCTTTTATGAAAACCATTTAATTTTGAACTAGGTGTCAAGGGTTTTAATTTATGAATCCCTACCGCATCTCTGTTTGTGCTAGCCTCACCTCTAAATCTTTAATATGTCAGAATGGGTGGACCAATTTGAATACCCCAAAAAACATTTAAAAAACTCACATCAGAATAATGTTTGTTTTTAAAATGTGCCAAAACTGTGTGTGTTTCCAAATCTTTTTTTATATTGTGTACATGCTCAGCAAGTCGGGTCTTCAAGTTTCTACTAGTTTTCCCAATGCAAACAAAACCACATTTACATCTTAGACCATAAATCACATTTTTTGAATTGCAGGTTATGAAGTCCATTATATCATACTTGATACCATTAACTTCAAAATCCTTGATTTTACTCGCACCTATTTGCACATGGTACAGAGTTCACATCTATGAAAACCCTGGCTACTAGTCCTTTTAGAAGGTTCAACAGAGCTCATTACTAATTTATCTTTAATGGATGGGGCTTTCCAGTAAATAAAAGATGGTTTATCAGGTAAAGATTTCCCAATAATGGGGTCATTTTTTAAAATTTTCCAATGACTCTAAAAAATGCATTCAATGTCCTTAAATTGGGAATTATAATTACTTATAAAGGACCCTTCATGATTTGTACCCTTTTTGGTGTTAGCATTCTTGTTATCTTGTAATAAACTTTCTATCCAAGTTATTAGCTTTTTCTTGTGCTCTTTTTACCTTCTCCATTTCATAGCCTTTTACTAGGAAATGATCACACATTTCTTCCATTTGTTTATTGCAAACCATTTCTTCTGTACAGTTGCATTTAACCCTAAGGAACTGGCTACAAGGTATTCCATCAAGCCAGTTACTGTGATATAAGCTAGTTTTTTCAATATAACTATTAGAGTCTGATGAGGGGTGTTTTTCCTTATTTCTTTTTGTACACACAGGTCATTGCCAGCTTGGTTAATCCCAATATATCTGAAGCAAATATTCTATTTATCATATAATAACTAACATCAGGTTATAAGTAACATAAAAAGATTAACTTGCAAGGTGTTTAACCAGATTTATATACCCTTTAAATCATTTGGATAATTTCCTTTCATAAGGATAACGATGCACACAAAATGTGTTGAAGCAAAATGTTTTTATATTCATCAAATCAATCCTCATAAAACAGTGTTTAAACTTAACAATACTAGAAAAAAATACAATGAGAGGGATAGAGAGGGAGGGAGAGAGAGAGAGAGAGAGATATGAAGGAGGATGTTGAGGCCACATATTCAAGGTGGCAACTGAGAAGGCATGGTGAGAGTGTGTGTGGGGCTTGTTAGGGCCCATGTCCTATTGTTCAAACCGGATGTTCTCTGAACACCAGCTCCATTTTGAATGTCAGAAAACTCACATAATGTTGTAACCTCTGTAAATCATATATCCATTAATGATCATAGTTATAATACCTATAACAACCTATTTGTACTATACAACACCAAAACTGGGTAGAATTATAACTATGATCACAAGACTAGTAATTCACAACTTCCATTGAATCAAGCACATGATTCAATGGGGAAACGTGGAGCACATATAATTTCCTTTGTTCACACCACATGGAGGTAGCCATCTTTAACAAACTGCAGACTACCTTCCACATGGTAATTAATTATTATGATTCAAAGCTGTTATTAATTCAACTTCCATGATATAACACTGATACCTGCCTATGATTACATTCATGATACTATACAAACTTATTCAGATAGTAAGCACCATATAGTAGATAAAATACTAATATACAACACATACTAAGCCTTCTCTTCCAAGCAGTGCTATTGTTCAAGCACATGGGAAGGCCCTAACACAGCTCGCCAGCTGATCTCAAACAATTATATCAACCAGCACCAATTATTACAAAAACCATAGTTCTATTTCACATATTACAAAAACTCCATAATCAATCCCTTTCCTGCATGCTGATAATACAACCAGTATGAACAGACTATTGTACACTACAGTGTAGATTATAACATTACAGACTAGATCACATTATATCATCCACTGTATGCAAACACACAGGGCTGTAGCTAGGGATATGCGGCCGGTGCCATCGCACAGGGCACCACAGGTCAGGGGGCGCTGTTTGGGCCTGTCAAATTTCTGTTTATTATTATTTTTGCTTGTAGATTCCTCTTATTTCATCCCCAGCATCTCCTGGCCTCTCCTATCTCTTCCCTGGACCTTCCCCATGAAGCTATGGCCCTTTTTTGGGTGCATTATGTCCCTTTGAGAAATGAGGGGGCGCCAATGCTCTTTCTGGCACAGGGCACCAAAAAGTTTAGTTATGGCTCTGCTAACACAGACTTATGAATTCCCTTACCAAATTACAAACTTATTACATACAGTCTATATAAGCTAAAAACAGGTTATCACAAAACTAGCTACAGATACCCATATAGGCTAACTACTGTTAGAAATTATCACAGCCTCTACCAGACTACAATACAAACTTGTTACACATATAGTCTACTACAGATTGAGACAAACTTGCTACAAATACACTAATTATCCAAGGCATCACCAATGTATTGCAGCTTGATAACCTTGCTGTTTTCAAAGATTCCACTATGAATCACAGTATTACCATAATCAAACCATCACCATGTTACTAAATACAGTAGAGATTATTACCCAATATCATTATGCCATTAATCCATTAACTTATTTCTGTCTAGTCAAATACTTATCGTAGTTTGAGTAGATATCTCCAGGCCTCCTGGGGACTGAAGCTGCATTCTTAGACGTTGGTTATCAGTCAGAGAGGGATCATATCTTTCTGTGTCTTCCTCCAAGTGTCCTCAGTGTGAATGCATCTGTGAGAGACTCATCCTTTGTCTCTGTAGAGTGTTTGTGTGAATGCCATCCTCCTCCCCCTCACCTGTGAAGTCGTGCCTATACAAATGGCATCCCAAACCTTAGTGTGGTGTGTAGGGTCTTAGGCAGGATGTGGTCTATATGTGTGAACTATGGCTCTAGCCAAGTCTGTTCATATGCTAATGTGGACCCTGATAAACTTGTTTTGGGACCTGACTGATAAGGGATGACGGATTACATTTATATATATTTTGGTTTTAGCTGTATAAGGAATTAATATTCTATATTTTGTGATTATTATACTATGTGTTGATTTTAATATACACACTGTAACAGAGTCGGTGCTTTTCCTAAATGTTTTTGTGTTCAATTGATTGTTTTTAACATATATGGAAAAATCTATAAACTGTATTTCTAGTTTACTTTTAATGAAGGTATATTTTATATCAGAGTTAATTTGATTTAAAGAGTTACAGAAAAAATCCAAATCATCAGATGCTCCATTCCAAATAAAAAGAACATCATCTATGTACCATTGCCATGACACCAGGCTTGCTCCCAGCTGGCCCCCAATCCAGATTACTGAGTCCTCCCAATAGGCTATAAATACATTAGTGTAGCTGGGCGCAAACCTGATGCCATCGCTGTTCCCACTTGCTGTAAAAAGTATGTACCATTAAAATAAAAATAATTGTTAGTTAAAATAAATGTAATACTTTTCAGAATAAAATCCTTTGTTTCTATGGATAACGCTGATTGATCTAAAACATATGACACTGCCTCTATTCCCTTCTCAGTATATATAATTGTATATAGAGTTGCTACATCACCACTTACTAAAGTTTAATTAAAGTATAATTCTCTTTCCATGCAATTGATTCTAATTTACATAAAACATCCCTTGTATATTTTAATTATGCCTTTGTTTCTTAACCAAAGGTTGTAGATAATAATCAATTACTGCAGATCAGTTTGATGTTATACTGTTTGTTCCCAAGATTATAGGTCTCCCCGGGGGGTGGAGGGGGTACCTATGGATTTTTGGTAATAAATACATGGTTGGGACTGATGGATCTTTAATATTAATAAAATCAAATTCCTACTTTTTGAGCACTCACTTATTTAGTGCCTCTTCTGTTAAGGTTTGTAAATCTTTTATCACTCTATATGTCGGGTCACTTTTTAATTTTTTATAGGTGTTCCCACTAGTAAGTTGATTATTTTTGCCATATATAATTCCCTATCCATAAGTACCACCCCTCCAACCTTATCAGCTGGCTTGATTATCAATTCTGCATAATCTCTAAGTGATTTTAATGCAGCAAATTCCTTTTTTGCTAGATTACATCTATGTTTATTTTTCCTCTTGAGCATTTTTTCTACTTCTTTGTTAACCATTTTACTAAAACAGTCTATAAAACTGCCTTTTTGATGGCTTTAGTAGAATGTTGATTTTACTTTAAAGGATGAGGTGGAGAGACCTCCATCCTCTTCCCTTATATTCTCAATCCCTACTTTATTAGTGAAGAATTTTTTGACCATTAGTTTACAAATATACTTCTCTTAATCAATAAAGAAATCAAAAGGATCCATTCTTTTAGTCGGGGCAAACTTAAGGCCTTTCTTCAGGACTCCTAGATTAAAAAAAAAACAATCAATTGCACACAAAAGTTTAGTTAAAGCACCAACTCTAATAGTTATATTGAAAACACTATCTTACATCACAGTAACTGGCTTGATGGAATACCTTTTAGCCAGTTCCTTAGGGTTAAATGCAACTGTACAGAAGAAATGGTTTGTAATTAACAAATGGAAGAAATGTATGATCGTATCCTAGTAAAAGGCTATGAAATGGAGAAGGTTAAAAGAGCACAAGAAAAAGCTAATAACTTGGAGAGAAAGAGTTTATTGCAAGATAACAAGAATGCTAACACCAAAAAGGGTACAAATCATGAATGGTCCTTTATAAGTAATTATAATTCCCAATTTAAGGACATTGAAAACATTTTTAAGAGTCACTGGAAAATTTTAAAAAATGACCCCGCTATTGGGAAATCTTTACCTGATAAACCGTCTTTTATTTACAGAAAAGCCCCATCCATTAAAGATAAATTAGTAAGGAGCTTTATTGAACCTTCTTAAAGGACTAGTATTAGAAGCCAGGGTTTTCATAGATGCGGACTCTGGGCCTGATTCAAAGATGGACGCTCTGAAAGAGCAATCGCTCTGTATCAGGGTATTTTTTTTTGGAGCGGCTTCCTGGCCGCTCGCTTAGCTGTGGGTAACCACCCACAGCTATATCGGGTAGCCAGGTTGATGGTTGCGATGTTCAAGACCATCGCAACCATTTAGGCTTGTATCGAGACCCTTGTGGTAGGGTCTTGTGGCCACAAGCCCCAGAGAGCTTCTGGCTCTAATAGAGCCAGGAGCATTCCCACTGACGTCACTGGTGATGTCAGGTGGACCACCCACAAACAGCAGGTGTTCGCTTGGGAATGCCTCCATTTGTGAAGCCACCCCCCAGCCATGCCTACCAAATTGGGCGAGCTGTCGATGGTTGGTGAGAGACCCGGAGCGACGAAGCACCCATCACTAGCTGGGTCTTGCGTATGCGCATGATGGAGCCGGCTCCGTCGTGCGCATGCCCAGTGGGCAAACATCGACTCGGTTGCGAGCGCTCAGCGCTTGCGACCGGATCCGAATCAGGCCCTCTGTACCATGTGCAAAAAGGTTAAACGTGCAAGTAAAAACAAGGGTTTTGAAGTTAATGGTATCGAGTATGATATTAAGGATGATTGATGTGATTTGTGGTCTGAGATGTAAATGTGGTTTTGTTTACATTGGGAAAACCAGTAGAAACTTGAAGCCCCGACTTGCTGAGCATGTACACAATATAAAAAAAGGTTTGAAAACACACACAGTTTTGGTACATTTTAAAAACAAACATAATTCGGATGTGAGTTGTTTAATGCTTTTTGGGGTATTGAAATGGTCCACCCATCCTGGCGTAGTTAAGATTTAGAGGTGAGGCTAACACAAACAGAGATGCGGTGGATTCATAAATTAAAAACCTTGACTCCTCATAGTTTAAATGGAGAGTTCGAAATTAAATGGTTTTCATAAAAGATTTTTAATACTATATATTAGAAGATGTCCAATTGCACTTTAATCCCTCTGGTACTGAAAAATCTGTTTTAACTCCCTTTTTCTCTGGTTACTTACATTTATTTAATCATATTATCTGCTATATTTTTAATTATTTGTTTTATGCATAACACTGGTCAATATTAAATAGTGTTGTTTGATATACTGCTATGCACCACATTTGCTGCTACACAATGGACAATCTTGAACATCTTGGTAATTTAATATAGATGGAACACTTGTTGTATTCCCATTATGGCTCTGGACACTGCGGCCTGGAGGACCCATAACTTCCGGTCTGAGCATCCGGTGGAACGCAAGGAGGAGTGCAGATGTTTTCCTTATCTGACATTTACAGCTACTCGTGAACATGGAGGAAGCAACGTCACTTCCATTGTGTCAGGGTCTATATAACTTCCGGTCGCGGAGAGTTCCAGCGGGAAACTGAATGCCATGTCTATGGGAGGATGATTACAACACAGGGGTATAAAAAGGGTCCCTATTCAACTTACCACCATGCCTCTGATGAAGGACAATGTCCAAAACACGTTAAGCTTTGGTGGATTACTGTCTTGCTACTGTTGGTATTATGCTGTCTACAGTTATCCAGACTAAGGATTTTATTCATCCTATGGAATTTAAGTTCCTATATCATCTGGGTAATATATATGAACGGGAGGACGATCTGGACCCCAACCTACCACGTGTGTTTTTGTGGTGATATGCTTCTAATCATTTTCTCTATATGAGTGTAATATACTCAATAAATTTTGTTCATGTTTCTGGCAATATTGCACTATTTTACTTTTGTCTCTTTCTCTTTGAGCACAACCATTTCGGGATTTGGAGTGATTACATTCAGTCAAAGAGAAGATACAGCAATTACTGGAAATAATATAATCAAAGTCTGGAAACAACTTTAATTTAAAAGAAAAGTACTTTCCTCTTTTTGAAAAACTATATTTGCACCAGTACGGGACATTATTCTGTGTATGCTTATTCTGTTTGGAGTTGAAGCCTCCATTTTTTGTCTTGTTGGCACCATTATCGAGTGTGGAGTGCAAGGGGAGATTCTCTGTTTATTTTTTTTGCTCTATATTAGTGTAAGGAACTTCCCTGAATACCCTGGGCTGGCCAGGGATTGGATCGCGGAGTCAGGTGATGGCAGATTGGGATTCCATTGGCTGTAATTTAGTCACCTCATTGCAAGCAAGATGGCTGCACCCAGCAGAATCTGTAACATGGTTGCCTGTGGGTAGAATCAGGGTGCTGACAGCGGGAGAATGGCGAGCAGCACTCTGAGCTACCGCCGCACCAGTGGCTGACTGACAGAGAGCTAGGACAGTGGGACACACTGTTGCTGTAGATGATGATCAGGAATGCAGATATCACCAGCTTATACTTCTAACTGGCAAGTGGCATGGTCTGGTACTGGGGTTTTAGTGTCATTACTACTGTGCTTCATTTTATCTTGCTGTTTTTCTTCTACTTAGCCAACAGTTGCGTTACTATAGAGGGTGCAACCACTATGGAGCCCAAGACCCAGCAAGCAATCCCACTGTATTGTTTTTTTTTATTATTAGTGTGTCCATGCACCAGGCTCTGGGCACAGCTGTCTAAAGATATAAATGGGAGTGGTAGGGGTGTCACTGGGACAGTATACAGTAGCTCCATTCATTGTGTACATGGAGTATACAGCAGGAGTTTCAAAATTATAACATAGTCCTCCATTGAGTCTACCTATAGGTTCCGTGCACAGAATGAGTTATGAATCTGGAACCATACTATACCTCACTACAGCAGTGGCTGACGGATGGACCAGTGAGCAGTTAAAGCTGCAACAGTCCCATTATCCCTTCACCCTTCACCCAGGCCAGATGATTTGGCACTTACAGTACTTTCCTCTCTCTCTATAACAATATATCTTGCTCTTCTGTTTCACTTTCTCCCCCTGACACTGGCTATCCCTCTCCCTCTCTCTTTCTGACACCCTCACTCTTTCTTCCTCACACTAGCTCTCCTATCTCTTTCTCCATCCCTTCCTGAAACTCTCTCTCTCTATATATATATCCCACTTGCTGTCACTCCCAGGGATATAATGTAACTTGAACTTTGGGGACCTAATAGCATCATTTTTAAGTGCACCACCAACTCAGGTCTCAACCATTGCTTGGATGGTGGACCCCTAAGCCTCCAGTCCCAATAGCAAGTGCAACCCTTGCACCCTGTATACAGTACTTGACACCCTCTTCATTTCTCTCTCACTCCCCTCACTCACTCCTGCTCCCCTAAGGGCCATTGTAGCAGAAATGGTGGGGGATGACCCTTTCAAAATTTAGTTATGGGGTACAGAAATTCTTCTACAGTATTGTATTGGTATTCACATGTTTATTTTACAAATTCAAAGTGCAATGTTTTTATTACACAGTACATTCTCCCTGGCTGTCAGAGGGTGATGGTGAGTGGCCTTCCACTACATCACAAGCCTGTAAGTAAAACAGTACTACTCTTCCTTTTAAATATATCTACAGTACTTTATTGTACTATATTTACTGTACAGTATTTTAACACAATGCTACAGTACATGCAGGGTAATAGCTAGGGGTGTGCAAGTGGTGCGGATGCACAAAGCACAGCACTCTGTGGGCAGCATCACCATTCACCCACAGCTCCTGTCTTGCTAGCATGTTGCCTGTAATGGCACTCTGCTGCCAGAATCTCTGAAGCAGTACCACCTGGATTGTCCTTTCTGATGCTCCAGACAGCCTCAATGCTGCCCCTACAGCACCCCAGAGCATTGCTGTAATCACAGTGGCAAACGCAGGAATTCTAGAGGGGGGTTTCCAAATCCTTGATTTTAGAGCAAGTGTGGCCAGTCCATGAAGAGGGCAGAATTAGTACTTAACCAGCTTTAATAAGCATCATATAAAGTGTATTGTGTGTCATAATTTCAGCATATACAAGACCAGTGATCACCGTAAGCCATTATATGCATCATATAAAGTGTATTGTGTGTCATAATTCCAGCATATACAGGACCAGTGATCACCGTAAACCATTATATGCATCATATAAAGTGTATTGTGTATCATAATTCCAGCATACACAGGACCAGTGATCACAGTAAGCCATTATATGTGCCATATAGAGTGCATTGTGTGTCATAATTCCAGCATATACAGGACCAGTAATCACAGTAAGCCATTAGATGCATCAGTAGGCCATCCTGCCTGAGTTGAATGTGTTTATTTTAGATGTGTGCACCATTCCAGACTATTGAAGCAAGTCCGGGAGCCTGGAGGAGCATCAGAAGAACCTAGTACTGCCCTAGACATATATCTACATATTGGGCTCTATAGCAGTGCATCCCTAACAGTGCATGTTTTCCAGATCTCTTAGTTGGTGCACAGGTTATTTATTGCTGGCTGATACATGTCAAAAGATCCACAGGAGGTGCTAATTATTTAATTTGTGATACTTAGAAGAACATGCAGCACTTGTAAAATACTATTATATTACTATTTCTATTGTGGTCATGGTGTGGGCTGGGGAGGGGGGTTTCCAGGCAGCCAGAAACCCCCCCTGCATTTGCCAATGAATCACCTGCTCCCGGTGCTGGGTACAGTCCATGCCCATCCATGTGATGTCATAAGGAATGTGTATGACCAGCACCCGAAGCACAACAGTACCTATGGCTGTAGTTCCATGTGCAGTATTATACAGTATTCTAATTTTGATCTTAAACTGACAGTGAGTGCTATTTTTTTCCACAGCAACTACACCGCCTCGTTGGTCACAGGGAGAGCAGTAACAGGAGGAAAAATGCCCACTGAGGTTCACTATATACTTCTTAGTTACTGTATCTTAAAAAAGCTTTAATACTGTTTACTACTTTATGCAATACTACAGTATACTGTAAGCCAACAGTATGTACTGTATTTCTCTATGTATTATACATGTGCTAGTATTGTAAAAGTTATGATTTTCATGTGTCAGTTTTTCCTTGTTGGTATTGTGGATGTCAGGAACAGGACAGTACTGTTTCCTTCCATCCCAAAAAGTACAGTAGTATATCCTAATCAAAGTCCTTAGTACACTACAGTATGATGCACACTTGTACAGGTTTACAGTACTTTTTGCTCCTACTGTAGATAATAGAATAAGTTGATTTTTTTACCTATTAATTTTTTTAAAAAAACTGTTAACAAATGACACTGCAGAGTTAATCTGCTTATGTAAATGCAGTGGGCTATGGCTAGCAATGTCACCATACTTGTATGAATAATACTGTACATTTTATATATTTTCTATTACATTAATTATTATTTTTTCTTATTTACACTGGGCAAGATGGACATGAGACAATTGTGTCTGCGGAACAGTAGTGGACGGACATAGACAGTAGATCCTAGAAGGGAACAACATAAGCCATAAACTGGCACCTGGCATCCACTGCTCCAAAAGTGACGGGGATAGCCCCAGGCTATCAGCCTAGGCCTGGGCTACCCTGGAGACAGGGACCCCTTTATTCTGGCCTGGTCTGACTAGTGGACAAGGTTTAATGCTTCACCTGGGCATCCTGGTGAAAGGGCACCCCTGGCTGTGGCATTATCCCGCTAGAAAAAGTTCCATGATGGTTCTAGTAAATATAGGGGAACCATACATATTTTTGACCCCTGTATTTTTGGTAACTAGGACTGGCTCTGAACAGCCCAGTGCTGGTTGTACTATTTACAGGGGACACCTACATTGTTTGTTGTGGTTTTATTTATTTTAAAACTTTCACACATATTTTTTAACAAGTGCATTGATCTGTCCCTGCATCTGAGCAGTCTATTTATTAAGCAGTGAAAAATGTGGAGAATAGGACCAGTGGAGAAGTTGCTCATAGAAACCAAACAGTACCTACCTGTTATTTTATAGTCTGCACTTGATAAATGCTACTTCAAAGCTGATCTCCACAATTTTCACTGCTTGATAAATAGATCCCTGTGTCTCTTGTCACATGTGCTTGCTGATGCCAGAAACTGATTGACTACTGTTCATAATGACAGTAATGTGCAGTACTATACAGTGCTTACTATGCTGCCCTTAGGCCCTGATATGCTGAAGCTGCTGGAAGCCTCTTCTGACCAGATGACTCCACCTCTTTTATCAGGGAGCAGAGTATACATTGCCACCAATACTTATAGTGTATGTCTCGGCGGGCAGTCATGTAAACCCGTAGTTTCTTCCTATTGTTGGTGAGTGGCCTGTCTTGCAAATGCACTAAAATCAGAAGCTTGCCACTGGAGTATGGTCTATAGCAAGCTGCCATATTGTCACGAATGAGAAGGCATCAGGATGGCATTAGGGAGAACGTCCCTGTAATGTGTACAATACAATGTCTGCATAGCTGTTAGTGTAAAATGCTGCTACAGGTGGTTTACAGTAGCATAGAAATGCCAGGTGGTGGGAAGTTGAGGGCAATGTTTTCAGTTCAGTAGACTTGGATAAGAATACTGAAATTGAATTGCTCTGTCTTTATGCAATGCTGGGTGTGTGTCTCCTGGTCAACACATATACCTGTTTGTATTTGTATAATTGGCAGAACTCTAAAACACCAAGAGATTTATTTTTAAGCCTGTAATCACGATTAAAAAAAATAATAATTAAATAAATAATTAATCAGGTCTCGAACCCAGGACACCCACTCTGCAAGGTGCTCACCCAAACCTTTAGTCCAAAAACACAACCCTTGTCATGTATGTGATATGACATGTGTGAATTACAACAGGAATTTTGTGTACAATGTCAATAGCAGGCTCAGCATGTGGCAGCACTGAATAGAAGCAAATTTTGCGGGGGGATGGTGCTGATCGTACACTTAATTGAGTGAGGTTGAATAGTAATGCTTGATGGTAGGGGGAGGTGGTGAAGAAACTAGGGTGGCCATACACACAGAGAAGATCTTGTAATGTGTACAATGAAATGTCTACTACAGAGTGGCTTAGTGTAAAATGCACGTTTTTAAAAACTGTACACCAAAGCGACCTTAGTGGGAACCAAACCATAGGGAAAGGCTATGGCAATCATCGAGGATACCACTACTTTCCATTAATGGAGCTATCACCACCCAGCAGTGAAGCTATGTAATTGCATGGTGTGGATTCTCTTGCACCTTAGTGCACCTTAGTTTGCCAACCTATGCTTTTTTATGGTGCGACTAGGTTGCCTGTATGGCATGATAGCAGCAACAATGAGTGTGGCTACATCTATATGTCCCGTCCATCCTTAGCTGAAGTTGATATTTGGAGAGAGCATTATAGGGTATAATTTAGCTCTTAATTCTGATATCAGAGGTCCTGGTCACAGGTAGATTTGCAACAGCAGGTAACCAGTTGTGATATATTGTTTGGGAAATAAAAACACATTTCAGCCACTGTTGTGGCCTTTATCAAGCTGGTTTGTTCTCCCTCTGCACATAGGAACTTTTTATAGCAAAAGATACTTAACATAATTATCTGATCGCAATCAGGTATGTCTTGCCACACTTTGCTCATTTATCAAGCTAGGATAATGAAATAACTAATGTATGTGTTGATCCTTATAGTTTGTTAAAAATATATAAACAATATACCATTATATAAATACATTCATACATTCATATAAAAATATATAAACAATATACCATTATATAAATACATTCATACATTCATATAAAAATATATAAATATTTAAAAATAAAAATGATCACATTAAGATATGCATTGGTTTATTGCCATTATTAGCTTACTTAACTCAACTACAAATAAAGACACAGACACCAAGAGCTTGGCTAAAAAGGTCACAGTTTTTTATTTCTAATTAGAATTAATCAACCTAATCAGGGTGGCAAAGAGATGCTGCAAGCTCAGTTCTAGATTTCACCTCACTGAAAATAATTGGGGGACAATTAAAACGTCCCCCCTATAGACACAATAAGAATGTGGGAGTCTCACTTCCCTCCTGGGCCAATCTTGAGGCACTTATGCACAGAAAAGCGCCTGAGTCCCCCTGCACGGAGATGGACAAATTCGCCAGGGGAATCAAGGGCAGGTGACCCCACAAAGTTATCTTGCTCACCTAAAACCACTGAGCTGCAGCATACTCCCGCCAAAGCCAGGACCTAATGGAGACTGGCCTGCCACCCAAATGAACTAGCCCAAAAAGGAAAGTAAATCTTTCACAAACAAACCAGTACATAGAACATTTAAATGCACACCATCATGCCGAAAGAACTGTCCAAGATCACCCACCAAAAGCCATGACTCACCACCAAGTCACCAATGGACTCGACGTGTTTAGCCAAAGCAACATTTGCCTTCTACTGTGCCCTGTATAATGCACCATGCTTACGCACTCCTCTCCAAGTCAAACAAGGCATCATCTAAGACCATACAATCTGCACAGATGGCGATTGCAAACAAACCTCTTCCCAAACCTCGCGCAAATGTACAATCAGTTCTACACCCTTCATTTTCCCTAAATCATTCCCTCCAACATGCAAAACCATATTTTCGGGCACTCCCCATTTAGCCACAGAGGAAACAATCAGATCCAACACCAACTCGACACGCAAACCTCTCACTCCAATCCAACGCATCTTACGGCCACCAAACGAAAGACTAGCATGCTGAGCCAAAACATGTTTTTCTGCCCAAAATATATAAGAGTGGCTCACAAGCCACACCTGGCCATCTTCTGCTGTCATCGCTGTGGAAAAAAAGAAGAAACCCTGACCATGAGAACTACACCACACCCGAGTCAAAACAACACAACTTATAAAAACACATCCAGTAGCAACTAAATAGCAAGGATGCATAACAAGGGAAATAAGAACCCGAGTGAAGAAGAAAAAACTAAAAAACCTACCCATGAACCTACGTAGGTCAGATCATGGATACCGGTAGGAAAAATTAAAAAATTTCCTTCACACCCCCAATTGTTGAACGCTAGCCGTTCAACGATTGGCAGGTAAACTACGTTTTCAGGTTGGTGTCAGGTGCGCACCTACAACTTATCACAATGCACATATTTCTTATATGCAGCTGACTTCCAGCATCCTACCATCTGAATGAATGCAGGAGATGCCCCTGCAAGAGCTGCACATGAAGCAGCACCAATACAAAACAAATGTGTACCTTAGTCTTTAGGATTTACACCTAATTCCACTAAACCTTGTTTAAAGACAGCGGCAAATTGAAATTTAGTGAGAGGCTTAAGATCTGAATTCAGCAACCATTGTGACCCCTCAGCTGAGTTTAACACCATGTAATTAGAAGCTAATTGTACTGGACAGATAGTCAAACCCTGATGCTGTGCTAGAATAACCCATTTACCCCAACCTGTATGGTCTGTTTTAGAGAATCAGAGTTTAAAAAGTACCGCCGAATCTCTAAACACAATGTACTTATACAAAAGCCAAGAGGAAGTGGATACTTTATTGACCGCCTCCAATTCACTAACCCTGAAAGCCCCAAAAAATGCTACAGAAAATGCTAGACGAAAGAGAGAGGCCTCAAAACTGTCAGATGCCACTTTCTCGATAACGGCCAACAGAGCCAACAACAACTGAATGTCAACAGGTCGACAGGAGTCAGATTGAGTGGGGGAACCCTTAATTTATTATTTAAGTGCCTTAACAAGTATGAAAGACTTGATGGGATAATGCAAACCTTTCAATTTACAAAAGAAGGAGACACCCGCCAGCGCCAACCCCATGAAGGCCCTGGATCTACCTTGCTGGTATCTTTCCCAAACAAAGTAGGAAAGCAACTCCTTTGAAGACTTACTCACCATATTCGGGAGAGCACAATGGGTGCACCAGTCCCACCAGGTGGCAGAGTACATTCGGAGAGTGGATGGATCCAGCGATTGTAGCGACAAACTTTCTAAGCTGGCCTGATGATCTGCCACACAAATGAGGGGCACACCAAACCAACATTAGAAGCCGTTGGTACAAGCACTCGAAACTACGCAAATTGAAAATGAGAGAGAGCATCAGCAATCTTGTTCACAACCCCTGGTACATGTCTAGCCCTAAATCTGATATTTGCCTCCAAGCAGTGCAATAGTAAATGATGGAGTAAACATAACACTAAAGGCGAATACGAGCGCTGGTTGTTGATGGCACTAACCACACCCAGATTGTCACACCAAAAAATTTCCTGAAGGTTACTGAGTCGCACAGACCAGAGTTTCACTGCTATGACAATCGGGAACAGCTCCAACAGCAACAAATTTCTTGTCAAACCTTCCTCGTACCAATCTAGAGCCCCATTGAAAAAGGCCCTAAAACCGGACGATCCAGCTGCATCAGTAAAAAGTTGTAACAGCCTGTTCGGTCCTGGAGGTAAAGGCCATATACACTCACCATTGAAATGGACCAAAAGCCTGGCCCAAATATGAAGATCATCTTTTATCTCCATCGAAAAGCAAACATGCTGATGCATCCTGACCGATCTGGCTGTGGCCCTCTACAATTTCATGCAAAATACTCTACCCATGGGAAATATCCAACAAAGTTAAAGGACACTATTAGTGACTAAATCCTACTTAATCTAACTGAGTTCACCGCTAAGCAGCTTCAAATTTGTTCCAGCAACTTATCTACCTTGTCCAGCTGCAACCTACAACAACGCACAGCCGTATCTACTGTATCTCAATTCCCAAATAAGATAAGCAAGAAACAGGACCCTCTGTCTTATCATGAGCAACGGAAACTTCCAACACCTGAAAAAGGGCCTGAGCAGAAAAAAGGAGGTCAGAACAGACCTCACTACTCCCCAGACCTATAAAGAGAAAATAATCCAAATAGTGAGCCACGCCCACTTGCCCTGTCCCAGTCTGGACACACCATTTCATAAAGGGACAGATTTTTTCAAAATAGGCACAGGAAACTGGTCAGCCCATTGGCAAATATTTATCCACAAAATAACCTGAATCTAATCAAAAACCCATAAACTTCACTGCCTCTGGGTGCATTGGCAATAAATGGAAGGCCAACTCTATATCCAATTTCACCATCAAAGTGCCATGTCCAAAACTGTGCACCAAACCCAAAGTCTAGTCAAATAATTGATATACTACTCTACAGAAACTCTCAGGGATGGCATAATTGACTGACCCACTAGGCAAATACGACAGATGTTGAAATAAACAACATTTTCCTGGTACCTTCTTGGGAACAACACCTACCGGGGATATACAGAGGTCCTGCAAGGGAGAACAGGGAAAAGGACCCTCCATTCACCCAAGTAGCACCTCCTTTCCCACTTTATCTTTTAATTCTTCAGGGAAATCTCTGGCAGAACGCAAGTTACTGTATGCCCTAACTAGCAAATGACTCTCTATAGGTAATTGAAAACAAAATGAAAAACCATTTAACAAGAACAATGAATCTTCTCCATGGGGATATAACTGTAGCCATCTGGTAAGAGAAGCCAAAGAGACTGGCAAGCTAGCCTTAACAAGCTCCCTTGGAGCCATCTCCCTGGTCTTGTGAAGCCCCTCCCACCCCATGTCGACAGTCCTTGGCCGGATGCTCTCCTCCGCATCATATTCTCACCATGCCAAATTTTGAGATTGAACGAACATGTTTAGTACTAAAAATAAATATCTAATAATGTCACATGTTCCTCCACCTGAGTCAACAGATAGCATGTTGCGAATATGAGCATGCCCTTCAACCATTTGTTAAAACTGCAAAATGCATCTTCCCCTATGCCCCCAGTCTTTTTAGCCTGCATAAAACTTTTCTTCATCTCATCAGTGAAGGAGAAAAAGTCAACAAATTTACCCATATGAATCCTGCCTCGCATACTTTTGCGCAAACCGCGAAGTACTGTGGCATTTGGATAATGAACTGTGTCAGCACTGGCCTCCTGCTCTTTATTCCCTATCTCTGCGTCCTTCCCAGCAGTGCTACCTGACTTTCTAGCTAAGCGATGCGCAACCATTCTGGCTATCTTATGCGGGTACGCTGGGGAACCAGAAGAGTGGGAAGAATCAGAAGAAATATCAGAAGATGATGACCGAGTTACATCATACTCACCAGAACCAGAGGGTCCTGGAGTTGACTCGTCAACTGTCACCTGTGGATTCCTCACTGGCTCAACTACTGTGATCGTCTTGACCGGACCTGGCACGGGAACCGCCTTAAGCAATGATTGTTCGCCGATGCAACCTTGTGCGACTTCTGAACATGAAACTGGAGGGGATGGGTGAGGTACTGGCAAGAGTGAGATGCCACAGGTGGGGGGGGAGTGGGAGGGGCAAGTGGTAGGGGAGGAGGAGCCAAAAGAGTGGCCGATGCCTGTGCAGACCTGGACTCTGCAGGGATTAAGGGATGAGTGTGACCCATGTGAGAGGGCAGCAGGGGTGACATATGAGGTGGAACAGTAGTGGGGGCGTAACCTTGCCAGGGTTGTAGGTATGTGTAGGGAATATGGTGTTGCTGAAAATATAGTGAATAGGAAAAAGGATGAAACCAGAGGGGCATAATAGGGGGCAGAAGGAAATACAGCAGCAGAAGAGAACACCAGGTGTGCCATACTCAAGCTCCATGATGCCTGGCCCCAGGAAGGGCCAGCCATGGAAAGGGGTACCTGAGAACTGTTTGTAGATGCCTGACCTCTAGTGGCCGTGTACCAGGGGAGCTGTGAGGGACCAGGTGCTATATAACTGATTGGAGCACCTAAACTTTGTGTAGGGTGCCAACTGGTGTGGGCCAAATGTGGGGATAAAACTCTGGGATGATGGCTTCTGAAGCCTGCTCCATAAGCAGAGGTTGGACCCAAAATGCCTACCTGCATCAAGATGGCCACCAGGCCCGCTGCATAAACAAGGCCAGACTGACCACCCTGGGCCCGCAATGCAGAGGGCATGATATGCGGGGAAACATAGGCTGCCCCTGACCTCGTGACAGGCAATGTAGAATCAGTTGGCAGGGAGTGTGACCCTGAGTTGGAAGCTGCACCCGACGCGATGCCAGAAGGAGCAACACCGGACAGGTGCGAAGGAGAAGGGGGGTGTGTAGTGTTAGGAGAGTTAGTAGAGGGACAGAGTGGTTGGTGAGGAACAGTGGGTAAGACTGTGGAAAGGCTCAGAGTGCAAGGCACATGGCTGGTGATGATGGGGGGATGTGAAAAGCACAGCTACTGAGGGTGTGGCGGCCAAAGGTAAATGTGGGGGAGAGGAGGCCGTGTAGCCAGGGACCACGCCCATAGCCGACGCTTCAGATGTGTAGACACCGGACACATTGGATGCTGTGGCAAAGTGGGAGGAGAGGTTCAGTTTTTCCGGGGGCAACAACTGAAGTGAGGAAGAGGGAATGGGAGAGGAAGGCCGGGAAGTAGCCACTAGCAATGGGCAGAAAAACTCAGCGAGCCGGCTGGGTGGGGGTGCAGCGCAATGCGGATGGGGCATTGTGAAGAAAAAATGTGGAAGGCAATAATGGGGATGAATAGACAATACTAAGATCAATGAGACAAATTTAAAATGTCAACAGATACTCAGCTATTTGTGAAGATCCAGCAAAAGAGGCTGGTTAGATATGAACAGGCCAATATATACTAGCATCCAAAACCCTCCTTCCATCAATATCAATGGATCATCACACCAGCTGACCACAGAAACTTACCTAGCAACAAGGCTGTCATAACCCCAACATTCAGCAAAAAACTGTCAATCTTATTTATCCTCAACCCTATACAGATTTTGTCTACATTTAAAATCCTTTCCGTTTAGCAAAAATGTCTATTAAAATAAACATTTATAAAGTTTGTATCATGCCAGAGTTTATGTTAATTGATTCTTTACGTGTAATAAAACAACAATATTACGACTTTTATACCGAGTTAAAAATCCCGAGTTGATGCGCATCAACCCAGAATTTTTGCCAGTATAAATGGATCCAACTTTGGTATTTTGCATGGTTGGTGATGGATCATTCCCATGGTGTCCTGGAGTGTAAATGGCATGATCCAGGTCACGGTGACCTGGATTTTGCCGCATGCTGTCCAATTGGCCGGCTTTAGTGGCGCTTTGAGATTACATCATCTCTAAGCATCCACGTCAATGCCGGAGGAGCTTGGTCACTGCAGACCTTGCTCTTAGCCAGCAAAGTGGGCAGGGCAATAACATTGCAAGCTGTGATTGGCTCACAGCGGCCATCTTGAATTTAAAAAATGACGAAGAGGTGGCATTTTTGAAATTGTCACTGCTGATTAACTCTGCAAAACTCTGCCAAATGACTGGAAGGGAATGGATCCTCTCGGATCAATGCCTACCACCATTCCAGCTACCTCCACCTGTTCCTGCACCACCAATACCTGCACCACCACCGGGTCCTGCTGCTGCTAACACCTGCACTGCCGCTTGGTCCCCACTGCCGCTAATGCCCGCACCTCCGCCAGGTCCTGTCACCGCTAACACCTGCACCTCTGCCGGGTCCTGCCATCGCTAATGCCATGATAGTGCACCCAAGTGAGGACTCTGTACACCCTCTCCAGGAGGCCAACTACTGAGCATGTGCAGCAAGTTTATATTTTCCTATCTCTATAATGTGGCATTTGTGGGCTAATAGTTTAAAAACTGTAACTTTCTCAATTACCTGAAACCCAAGTGTCCCTACACTGGTAGAAGAGCTTCTTAATAAAACAAACCCCAAGTCGTAATTCATCCGCTACCATGAGTTATGCCTTCTCAAATATCCCTTAAAGACTAAATCAGAAAGTGTCAGTTTTGACCAAACATGAAGTGGAATTAAACTGACAGTTTAAACTTTAGATTGCTCCCAATTACTCATTTAATTTTTTTTTAAATATGTTTTCCAGATTTGAAATTATTGATGCACATATTGCACCTATTGACACTTCTTTATTTTTCAGTATACTGATATGATTTTAATTCTTGTGTCACAGTCATATTAGCATTTATATATATTTTTATCTATAATTGTAGTGATTAATGTTTGTTTATGTGCTAATAGATTGTGTGTAATTTGTGTATATATGGGCACATTTGCAGTTTATTTAATATCTACAGCACTGTTTATTTATTGTATTAGTGTTTTTTTTGGCAAGCAACCATTCAAAAAAGCTGCGAGGTGTGATACATATTGAGAAATATTTGAGATTTTATGTTATTCATTCTCCATTAAGACTCTGAAACTATTATTTCTTGGTTATTACTAGTGCTGTGCACCGACCTGCGTGTTTTGGTTTTGGATCTGTATCTCCTTCATATTCATGATCTGGATTTGGTTTTGCCAAAACCGCCCTTGCGTGTTTTGGTTTTGGATATGTATTTTTTTTTCAAAAATTGATAAAAACTGCTAAAATCACATAATTTGGGCTTTGTTTGTTCCTATAGTATTATTAACCACAATAACATTAATTTCCACTCGATACTAGTCAATTTTGTTCACCCCACAGCTTAGAATTTTGTTTTCATCGAGTTTAGGCTCAAATGTTGCACCAAGCTACAGTACAGTAGCTTGCTGACTAAACTAAGCGGCAACGGTGGGCAGCACAAACACATGGCTGTTCAACTTCCTACATGACACATAAGGAACATGTTTTCATTATTCAAGATGCCTAAGGGATATGGAGTATGTATGTAGTTGAAGGCAGGGGAAGGAAGGGTTGATTTGTAGTAAATTCATTTTTTGAATCCGATACAAATTTATGAGGGAGAAGGGGAGAGCATGGGTGAACAATATGACCCATGTTTTGCCCATAAAATCAACTTGGTGGTTCAGAACATTTTTAAAAATTAAAGGGGCATGCAGGAGATGCTGTCTGTGGCCATGAACATTTCTGGACATTTTTGGCATTCAGCAACCACATGTAAAAAATTTCAGCAGCTGTGGCAGTCCAACATCCAACATGGCACATCAGGAAACAAATGTTTTTATTATTCAAGAGGCCTAAGGGAGTTGAATAATGTATATTGTTGAAGGCAAAGAAAGGCAGGTTTGAGTCGTAGTGAATTTATTTTTGATTTTTTTAGTATGATGCAAATTTATGAGGGAGGATGGGAGGTAATTGCAAAAAAAAAATAATAATAATAATTCACTTCAGTCTTTGCCCCAGTTGAGCTCTTTGGTGGATCCACATTTTTTTTAAAAAATGAAAAGGGCATGCAGTAGATGCTGTCTGTGGCAGCACACAAAATGATAGCTCTGAACAGGAAGGGGGCAGAGGGATTTAAAAGTCTGGCACTAAACATATATGGGATTATGTATGGGAAGGTTGGAAGGGAAGAACATCTTCAAATAACATCACAAAATAGCCTCTCCATTTGGTATTTGAGTTGCATCTGACCAAACATGGCCGTTATGATCAAGGAAAACCAAGCTCACCAGATTGTTATCTACAAATCAAGGTTGAAAAATGGCATGAGTATTTTGCAAGTACTGTATACCTATTTGTGATTTTAGATTAAATAAATACAGTATGAAACAAACAAAAAAAAGTGTTAGAGCAGGTGCACAAAAGCACGGAAGATAAAAAAATGATAGGACATTTATGAAATATTTGCCACACTGGAGTGGCAGACAGGATGGCAGTTTAATAAACTATAAACTTAAAAATGTCAGGTAGCAATGCCACAAACAGCACATAATGAAAAGAAAAGAGGTCCAATATTGAATTATCCTTGAGCCCTTCTACCCACTCTTATTATATACAGTATATGTTAAAAAGGACACGCATAGTGTAACAAACCAATCACTTCAGTTTGCTAGATGGTTAAGGTCCCTACCTCTACTTACTACTCTGATCGGAAGTAGTCCTACATTCAATTTGGTAAGGCCAACTCACTCCACCCCTATCCAGGATTCCTTAGAAGAATCCTTGAGCACTACACTTGCTGCTGCTGCTGGGAGTGTATCTTCATTCCAGAAGGGGACCAGGAAGACTACTAGTAGTAGTTTAGAAAAACAATTGACTGTTAACAATCCTTTGCAAGCAGGGGCAAGTATGACAGCAGTCACCCAGCACAGCGGATGACTAACGTCATAACATCTATGCTGGTATTAGATGTGCATCAAATATCCACCATTAATGCAGTGGGATTTAAACAGTTATTTGAGGTCATGTGTCAACACTTCCAAATCCCATCTTGATTCCACTTCATTAGAAAAGCAATTCCCAGCCTGTACAGGGATATTAAAAAAACTTAATTAGTGTCCACCAAAATGCCATTGTACCCACTGTCCAGATAACCACAGAAATGTGGACAAGCGGAACAGAGCAAATGCAAGATGACATGACTATAACCAGCTCACTGGGTGGGAATATTGCCTTCAGTGGCACCAACAGCAGCAGCATCTAAGAAACAGCAACTCATTCAGAGGCAGGCTACTTTGTGTATCACCAGTTTCACTGAGAGGCATACCGCTGACAACCTTTTAGAAAAATGCAAGGAAGTCATTGGTAAGTGGTATAGCCTGCTTGGACTCTACTCAGGATTTGTGATTTCTGTCAATGCCACCAATATTGTTAGAGCATTACAGTTGGGTGAATTCCAACATGTCCCATGTTTTGCTAAAGCAATTAACTTGGTGGTGCAAAATTAAAAAAAAATGACAGGGCAGTGCAGGAGATGTTGTCTTTGGCTTGAAAAATTTCTAGAAATTTTTGCCATTCTGCAGGTGCATTTGCAGCACCTTCAAGAAATGTTGAATGTGCCCTTCCCCCAGATGAAAAAGAGGTGTTTACAATGTGGACCTCCACCCTTTATATGCTTTAACAAATAGAGGAACAGCAAAAAGCCATCCAATGTTACACAGTGAACTATGGGCCTGATTCAGCAAGGATCACAACTGCAATTACGCACACAATTGGATGATTGTTGCATTATACATATGCATCACAGTGCACATGTGCAAACTAGCTATTGTAATCAGGACTGCGGTCACAGTGACTACGCAGACCCTTCGCAGAGTGAATGATAGGAAGGGCCATTTGTGGGTGGTGACAGTTGAATGCAGTCTTCCCAGTGGGTTTCAATGCTGTTGCAGAGGTGTGCATAAATTATCCACTGTGATGGCCTATACTGTCTGTGGTTTCATAGCGTGCATGCTTGTTAGCAATTTCTGAGTAAGGTCAGGGCTTGTGCAAGTATGCATGAGGCTGCAATTGTACTCAATTGTCCTGATGGCTTTGCAGTCTTGCTAGCATTATGGATGTGTGGTAAGTAAATTGGCCGTCCTTGTTTAGTGCTGAAAGGGAATTGTGATCACAATTAATTAGCATATTGTCACATTTGAACTGCGTGCATTATCACTATTGCATAGGCAGATGCGTACGGTAGTGAATCAGGCCCTATGATATATGAAGAGGAGTAGCAATGTACCTTACTCAAGCTCAGTGGAAAATACTCTCTGTATTGTGCAAACTGCTGAAACTCTTTGAAGTAGTCTCCTGTGAAGTGAGTTGACACTGCCAGCTTGAGTCAGGTAATTCCCCTAAGTAGACTGTTGGAAAAGCAGTTTGAGAAACTGAAGCAGGAGCTAAAACAAAGTGATTCCACTAAGAATGTTGGACTTGTAGATCAAGTCTTTTAATCGATTCAACAGGATCCATGGGTTGTCAGGATCTTCTAATCGAATCAATACATTTTGGTGACCATGCTGCATTATAGGTTTAAGTCATATGTTGTGTCTTTCTTCCCAGAGTACACAGATCTGAAGAGATGCCAATAGCTGTTGGTATGGAAATTGTCAGATCGTGCGGCATATGATGCAGCATCGGCTCCTCCTTCAGTTTCTCAAGCAAGTGCGGCTACTAGGAATAAAAATAAACTTTACCAAAGAAATACCCACTGGTGATGCAGATGAGTCAACACAACCAAGTTTAGACATCTAGTTGGGTCTAAAAGAATTGCCTACAATTAATGAGAACTGTAACATGACTCCATCAGATATGGTAACCATTCAAATAATGGTTGAGGACTATTTTAATGATAGCACCTACAGTAGATTGGCATGTCAGGCAGTCTATCTGACTACTGGCAGGAAAATAAGGCAATTTAGAGGCTATTGCACAAACTGGCTTTGCTTTACTTGAGCTGCCACCCTCCAGTGTGTTCTTCAAAAGACTTTTCAGGACAGCCATGAACATTTTTAACAATCAGTGTAGGAGGCTACTTCCTCAAAATGTGGAAGAGTTGATGTTCATCAAAATGAACTACAAATTCCATGAGCAAGACATTTATCTCCAAAAATTACAGAGATGTACACACTGATGAGGGTGAGGAATCAGATGATGATGGCAACACCATCTTGCCTCTGTAATCCAGTTTGTGAATGGAGAGATCATTACCATTTGTTGCTTGTTTTGTGGGGGCCCAAACAAATCAATCGCTACAGCCACAGTTGGCAGTCCCTGTCACTGAAGTGATTGGTTTGTTAACTGTGCAAGTCCTATATACAACATAAGGGTGGGTGGAAGGACAATTCCATTTTGTACCTCTTTTATTTGCATTATGTGATGTTTGGTGCATTGCTGCCTGACGTTTTTAATTTTATAGTTTATGAATAGCCAAAAATTGTTATGACCACTGACAGCATCTACTGTATTCTCTTTCATTTGTTTTTTTAAATCTGAAACACAAAATTGATGGGGTGGGCAAAACATGGCAGATTTTCAAATTTACTGAGCTTTTTTAATTGCTCCCCCCACCCCCAACCAGTTGCCCTAGGAATCTTTTGATTTGATAGGCTGTTATAAATAATGGTTCAGTTCAATAAATGCCTGCCCCTTCTGTATGTAGGTGACTCTAAGCAGAATAACTGGATAATGTAGATGGTTGGTGTCATGAGAAAGACCAGAAACATGATCAGCAGTACAGAGCATCTTCCTGCCGGGATGTGTGCAATAAAGTGCCAATACGTGTAATACACAACTTAGTTGTATATATTGGTCAATCACATTACATACATATCTACATGTTACATTGCATTAAAAAAAGTTAAGGTAACCTAAATCACGCAACCTTTTGACAAATATCTACCAGAAGACCCAGCAAACATCACATATGCTGGAAATTCTAGTTCAAACCGAGAGCTACAGGCTGCTTTCCTCTGATGTAAACAGAAAGTATTGGTCCCATTATTCATAACTTCCTCCTGAGCCCGATTTAAATGTCTGGTTACAGTGTGTACTAGCAGCACCTCCACAAGCAAGACCACCACATTTCTAATAGATGTATAAAAAAAACCTCTTCAAAGATATATTTCATAAACTGAAGAACTTGATCCTACATTGATCTCCCCTCATAATTTTTTTTTTGGATTCAAACACAAATTTATTTACTGTTAAAAGGACTTGCAGTGGTGTAAGTCACACCAATGGGCACAATAGTGCTGTATTTAAAAACAACAAAATGTTAAAAAAATTTAAAAACTAGAAGAGTAGAACCCCCTCCACAAAACTGAAGATATTGACAAACTCTGTGTCTTCTTGAACCCCCCCATACTTTCCCATGTCTCCATCCACCACCTTATTCAGTGGCAGTATCCTGCACAATGTCCTTAATGTGAATGGGCAGTGTCTCAAAGCTTTGTCTTGCAGCTTAGAATCTCATACGTGCAATCATCACTGCAGTACCCCAATTCAGTGGGAGAGGTCTCATATTTCTCAAACTGAAAAGTTTCTCTGAAGAATTGGTAAGCACTGAGATTTTGTTTGAAGACTGTAAGGACAACTTTCTTCATCTGTGTGCTATTTGCCATCAACTGTAAATTTGTACCAGGAATTTCCCAAATCCTTTCCTGCACACACATATATCCAACTGCACCTCATAGCACTAAAGGACCTCATCCCCAAACTTCACATCAAATCTGAAGTGCACAAAAAAGCAACAGGTGCAGAAAGCTCATATCTGGCAATAAGGTACTAAGCATGTTCATCTGTCAGCTCTTCATGCTTTTCCAGTTCCTTCTATCCCCACTCACTCTGTTCATATAGCAGCTGAATATTTGTCTTTGTGAGTTCAAATACCCAGTCTAGAGTATTCTGGTCCACATCTGTTACTCTATAGCACTCTGGGCCTGATTCAGACCCGGTCGCTCTGAATCAGGGCCGGGTTTCTATTTTTGAGAATGGCCTCCTGGCCGCTCGCATAGCTGTGGGTGACCACCCACAGCTACAGTGAGAGGCCATGATGATGGTTGCGATGGTCAAGATGATTGCAACCATTGGGCTTGCATCGAGACCCTTGTGGTAGAGTCTCGTGGCCGCATACCCCAGAGAGATTTCGGCTCTAACAGAGCTGGAACTCCTGTCATTTGGGCCACCCCCAAATGACAAGCGTTCTCATGGGAACGCCTCTGTTTGGGCAGCCACCCCCCTGGTCCGTCCACCAAAGGGGGCGAGCTGTTGCTCAACATTGACAGCTCGCCCCCTTTGTTGCGAGACCCAGAGCGACAGAGTGCCCGTTGCTAGCCGGATTTTGCGCATGCGCATGACGGAGCCGACTCCGTTGTGCACATGCGCTGTGGGCCACCATTGACCCATTTGCAAGCGCTCAGCACTTGCAACCAGGTCTGAATCAGGCCCTCTATACACAGATTCTACCCATATCTGTCAAATTTCTTAAAGACTGGAAAGGCTTCTAAAGGGTCACCCAGCTGATTAGCTGCTCGCACCTTGGCACACACAGCTGCCATTGCAGCACATTCCTCTAGGCCTTTTGGTTTCTTTTCTTTTGCCTGTACAGACTTCCTCCCCATGACGTAGCTGATGACTTAATACTCTAAAGCCCGGTTCAGTTCGGTGTTGGGGGGGTGTGAAGAAGCTCATAAATATTTTTAAGAATCAAAACATTAAAATAAATAACTTAAAAACTAATCAATCCTTCTGTCCTTTCCCTGTCTTAAGTCCAAAAACATATTCCAACTCCCTTGGGTCTCTAACATAGTTCTTGATTGATTAAAACATTCTTGATTTTTAAACTTCCTAGGGGTTGTATAGTTTATTAAACTGCTATCATATCTACAACTGCAGTGCCACTCTGTGCCATGTTGGAAGCTGCACTGTTGCATGTTAGTGCCACCCACTGATGTCATTTAGCTTAGTCAGCCAGCTACCTGGATGCAAACGTTTTGCTAAAATTGTTTGAAATCAATATTGTGAGTTTTAAGGTTGTCAAAATTAAATGAAAATGAATGGAAATAAATGTTATTGAGGTTAGTAATACTGTAGGGACAAAAACAGGCCCAAATTCTGCAATTTTAGCTGTTTTTATGATTTTTAGAAACAAATACAGATCCAAAACCAAAACATGCAAGGGCGGCCTATATCTCTAGTGGATAATCTCGGTAGGCTCTAGCACTGTGCATGTGACTATCCCCAGGAAAATGGCTTAGCTGTAATTTTCCTGGTGATTTCTTTAGTGCGCATACACAGAAGTCCATGGCACCAGTAACATTTATCTGGTAACATCTGTGACACCAATGGAGAGGTAGGTATTGTGAATTTGTGCTGTGTTTGAGGTGTAGGCCTCCCTGGACCCTGGGATCTTTGTACACTGATCAACATGCATGCACTATATATACACCAATGTTTCCTACATTGTTCTAGATAAAGTACTGGACCCTGATGATAAATATATTTTATATAATGTCCAGATTTTTTTTTACTGTATTTAGCATAATTTATATGTCCCAAATGCCCCTCATAAGTAATTATTTGTTATTATCAATCATCATACTTTAAGTATTGGTGGGGATTTTAATGTTGTAGATCAGTGGTTCTCAAACTTGGGGCCTGATTGAGAGCTGGACGCAATTAGCGCTCGCTCATTCAAAAAAAGGGGGTGGCTATTCAAATGAATCATTCGCTCTTTGCGGTCTGTTGCCGCCTCCATGTCTGAACGAGCAAACAAAACATGCGGACGTTTATTTGAAAATTACGCCCCCTGGCCGCTCGCATCATACGTCATGTCTGCTGTTTATTAGATTAATCGAGTACATCGAACAGCATATGAACTGCTCGCTATTCTTGTGGTTGGTTTTTGCTACCACAATTTTGCGAGCAGTTCTGGCTATAAAATAACCCAGTGACCTGGTCAATGACGCTACTGTTTTAATTATGCACACCCATAAAACACCCGCTTTGACCTTTAAGCACGCCTGCGTTCTGATCTCCACTCCCCGTTTTCAAGCACCTTCCCCTGTTACCACCCACATATGCCTCATTCTGTCACTCAAAATAGCAGGCCTTCGCTACATAGCGAACAAACAATTTTCGGCCGCACTGACTGGTTCGCGCATGCGTATTAAAAACCGTACGCATGCGCAGATGGGTGAACATCGCTCGGAACGAGCGTACTGCCGGTTATGAGCGGCTCAGAATCAGCCCCTTGGTCCTCAGGACCCCACACAGGTCACGTTTTCCAGGTCACCCAGCTGGTGCACAGGTGTATTCATTACTCACTGACACACTTTAAAAGATCCACAGGTGGAGCTAATTATTTCACTAGTGATTCTGTGAGGAGACCTGAAAAACATGCACTGTTTGGGGTCCTGGGGACCGAGTTTGAGAACCTGTGCTGTAGATGATCCCAGGCTGTTATCCTACTGATGACCATGGGTCTCCTGTTACTAGATTTAAGTTTCTTCATTGCCAGATTAATCCCTGGCAGTTGTTACATCACTCAGATAATTTACCTCACAGTTTTTCTCCAGAGTATATAAATCATTTTGGAGAAATTATTAATTTTTCTTCCTGGAAGATGGACTCATTTCAAAAGTACTGGTAGAAGGTATTGAGATACTATTGTACTATTTTTCTGCCACCACTTGAATGCCCCACATTGGTTCCCTGCATACTGTAGCTTGTGAAGATTCCCATCTTATTTATAGAACTGTGAGCATTTTCAAAGTTTTCTTTGTCACTCATGGGTGGACTTTTTGGTTATGAATATTGAGTAGTGGGATGATTCAATCATAAGGCAATATAGTTTCTGGATGTAGTCAGGATGCCAGCAGTCAAAATGCCAATTGCCAGATTCCTGACACTGAAAGCCTTGCATGGACTAAAGATAGGTATCAAAATACCAATGCCTATCACTAGCCCCACGCCAAAATCCCGATGCCTGGCATACTGAATGTAGGTAAGCTGGGCATAGTGATCTGTTAGCCATGGGGGGAGGGTTAGGTTTTTTTATGCCCAGGGGGACTTAGGGATAGGCACCCCCCTGGGATGGTTAGGTTTAAGCGAAGGGAAGGGCAGCAAAAAAAACAAATGCAGCCTTAGGTCAAAACCATAGAATACCACCAAATAACAATATGAACAGCACAATGAAAGTTGTAAAACCTAAACTGCCAATGGTTCAAGATGTCCAAAAAAGTTCACAGCACATAGCCACATATTCTTTATATAGTAAATGGTTGGTAAAAGTCTTATGTGAAAACATGGATGGAGGGAGCAGTTTGTCACTTAAGGATGTTTCTTTAATATGAAAAAAGGAGCAAGAAAAACCTTGTACATTACCAAATAAGCAGGATGTTCTATTATTATGGGGTGTATCACTAAATTGCTTACTTGATTAATAATTGAGTCTTCATTTAATATGGATAATATGGATTTTGTCATAAACCTCAGATGTCTCTGAGATGGGATGCAATAATCATTTAGATGGGAATGAAAATAAGAATATAGTGCATTACCTTTTATATGTAAAAGGACATTCATGTAACTTTATCACTCTCGTCTCTATAGATTGTTCACTAACATCCCTCTCATTCTGAACATTTCTGCACCCTAGGTGACCCAGTCTCCTATGCCATAGTTCCATGGACTGTTTAGATTGCACAACATTCTTCAGTGTATAGTATATATGATTCTTGGCACCAGGTTGCTGTCACAATTACAATCACACTTTTGTTGTACACCAAATACTGTCCCTCTGAAATTTGGACATTGTATCCCTCCTTCTCCAGTACACTGAGGATCAGATTGGTTCCTAGATCTGGCACAAAAAACACGTATACTATGTCTGTGACAACACAGAGATTGTCCTGAATTTCAATGCATTTAGGCCTTTGTCAGGTACATAACTAGGGTAGCATGATCTCTGCCATGGCACCGTACTGCAGGGGGCCCTGTTCTGGCCTGTCAATTTTCCTGTTTATTATCATTCTTATTTGTAGCTTCTTCTTCTTTTATCCCCAGCATTTTCTGGGTGCCACAAGAGTACCCCTATCTATTCCCTGGCCCTTCCCCATAAAGTCATGGCCCTTTTTCAGGTGCACAATCTTATGCCTCTATTTAAAACATGGGGGGTGTCAATGCTCTCTCTGGCATGGGGCACCAAAAAGTCTAGTTATGGCATTGTCTCCTATTCCCATGACATTCATAGGATCACATGGCTTGAGTGACCAAATTTGTTACAGCTAAAGTGACTCCTGAATTCATATAAAAACAATCCAACAATTTTTGCTGTGACTATCTGCTACATATATTGCTCATTTATTCCTTCTGTCATGCTTGTATGATGAAGTACAACTTGTTTCGCCATTCTGAGGCCTCATGTCCTATTTTATGGCACTTGAAGCATTTCAACTTTGGCTATTTTGTTTTTATGCCATTTAATAGCAGCATATAATTCACAGTATTAGCCTCAACATGCATGCACTCTTAAACTGCATAGCTTGGTTCATACACAGTGGTGTAAAAAGAGTCTTTGGAACCCAGGGCAAGTTTAAGATTGTCAAGTTTAAGATTGGCAAACACCACCCCCCCCACCACCACCACCACCAATAAAATGGGCATTGTCAAATACTGGAAAAGGCATGGCTACTGAAAATGGGGTATGCCAACATGACACACCACCCATTTCTTGTCACTCTGGGAACATTCCTTTCCATTCCATCCATTCCATATGCAGCTTACCTCTATAGTGGTTTCTCAAAATATGGAAGCTCTGAAGAAATACATCCTCCCTGGGATGACAGCATTTTCTGTCGATATTCAATATTCATGTAGGTCACATCATCTGGAAGATGCCTGTTTGTTGTGTAGGAATATCAACAATGTCATCATCATATGACAGCTGATAAACCAGCCTCATGCCCCCTGTGTAACTTCCTTCCCCCTGCATCTCTCAGCCATGCCATCATCTCACTGCATCATCTCTTAGCAACACCATCTTCTCCCTCCCTGCATCATCTCTTAGCCACACCATCGCCTCCCCCCTGCATTGTCTCTTAGCCACACCATTGCCTCCCCCCAACATCATCTCTCAGACACACCATCACCTCCACTCCTGTGTATTCTCTTAGCCACACCATCACCTCCCCTCCTGTGTTGTCTTTTAGCAACACCATAATCTCCCTTCCTGCATCGTCTCAGCCACATTATCACCCCCACATCATCTCTCAGCACACCATCACCTACCCCATGTCATCTCTCAACACACCATCACATCCCCCTGTGTTGTCTCTCAGTCACGTTATTAGATCCCCCTGCATCATCTCTCAGTACATCATCACCTCCCCACCACATTGTCTCTCAACACAGACATACACTGACACAGATACACACACACTGACATACACAAACACACTGACACATACAGTACACTCACACACTGACACATATACACACAATCAGACAGAGATACACACTGACACACATACACACACTGACACCTATATACACATACTGACACATATATACGCACACACACTGATACACATAGTACACTCACACACTAACACATATACACACAATCAGACAGATACACACTGACACATATACACACACACTGACATATATACACACACATACTGACACATATACACACACACTGACGCATACAGTACACTCACACACTGACATATGTACACACAATCAGACATAGATACACACTGACACATATACACACACACTGACACATATACACACATACTGACACATATACACACACACTGACACACTGACTCACTGACACACATACAAACATAAATTGAAAGCCTATACAGACACACATTTATTTCAAACAAATGCAGCAAGAAGCCCCCCCATCCCCCCTCATATGGCACCACGTATGAAAAATGAACACGCCAACTCCCCCTCAAATGGCATTTCAGCCATCCAATCCCCCATCTCCCCGTGGAAGATTGGCCATCCAATCCCTGCAACACTCCCCACCATGTCAGCAATCACCCACCTGTGATGAGCAGAGTAAGAGAGCAACATGGAGGGAAGAATCACTCCTCATCTGATGCAGATGGCAACTCTAGTAAAGGTCAGGAGGAAAGAGCTTGGTAGGAAGCCTGCCTTGGAGGGGCTGCATGCTTCACTGCAGCTCCCTTTACAGGCAGCCCTGCCAGCACCAGGCTAATAGGCACACTTGCCTGCTCAATAAAGAAGGGCAGACTCAGGACACAATGGTGGCGGGGGTGGGAGCGCGGGCATGTGGGTATAATGCCCTGGCCGGCAGTGCCCCCCTCTGCAGAGCTATCTACATTGCCAAGAGCACGAGCTTCGCTAAACCTCCCATATTTATGCCACTGTTCATACAATCTGTGTTGATAGCTTTGAAGAACAATACCCAAAACAAAGCCACTACTAGGATATCATACTCAGGTATAAGAATTTGTAGCATTCCTATTGCAACTTCCCTATTGTCTACTTGGATTCCTAATGAAGGTATCTTAGCAGCAACAAAGAGCCTTTTAACTTTAATCATTCAAATAATATTATAATATACTCAGATTATAACAAAGAAAACAGCAAAAAATATTAAAAGATAGATAAATTATTTAAAAAAATTAGAAATGTATGGTTAATAATAATAATAATATTTTTCTAACAATAACATATATTGCAGTGTCCCTACACTATCATATAATTATGTATTAGTTCTGCTAGTGGTGT